>CP097509.1:12470536-12745536 GCA_023547065.1 Musa troglodytarum | reverse complement strand
TATTATCACGTGTTCTTTGACGATTCTGCTCGAAGAATCCAACCTCGTTTGTTCCATTTGGATGATTTGTTCTGTCTTTTTGTATGATATATTATATTGTTAGTAGGTATGTCCAAATCATACCGCTGTGAAAAATATATACATAGATCAAGAAAAACTGCAAGAGTAATAAAGGGCAGCTTATATTTTACCTCTTCCGCCTCGAAGTATACAATAGGAATTGATTGTTATCTCCCCTGTTTGGTCAAACAATATTCACCCTCTTCCCTTTCTCATTTAAGACGCCGCCTCCGATCTCCATCCGTATCTCCGTGCTGTTCATCTTCGAAGGCCATCAAGAAAGAGAGACGGACAAAGACGAGAGAGAGAGAGGGGTGACGATGGAGGTGGTGGTGCCGGTGCAAGACTTCCACTTCGACAGCGCGTGCACTAGCCCCTTCGTGAGCGCTCCGTCGAAGGGGAAACAACTTTTTTACCGTGACCCCGGGGCGCACGGTGCGGAATCCGGAAACCGGGGGGTCGTCTCGATACGGTTCGGGCCCGTCGAGGGCTCCTGCTCCCGCCTCCCGACCGCTCCGAAAGGCGGCGGCACGCTCCGGTCGTCGGTACCTGCAGCAGGGCGGGTCGGATGCTCCGCCCGACCCCTCCGACGCCCAAGTCAGTCCTGGCCCGTCGGCCGAGCTCCCCAGAGAGAGAATTGCGGGGTGTTCGAGTCTACTCACCTCTCGGAGTGTTCTTTTTGGTTTCAAGTCCTCCGTCTCTGTCTTACCCATTCGGTTTAAATAGGTCGGACGGATGGCGTGCTTCCGGCTGCGTCTGCGGGTGGCGACGGGCTCGACCTCGCAGCCGGTGCCGTGGTCAACTTGGCGAGTAGTTGGGGCGATGCCGAGGAGAAGCGGACGTCGGCGATCAAATCGTGGGAGTGATGGAGCGCGAGGGGCGATGGCGTCATCCGGGTGTACGTCCGAAGACCAGGTGTCACGTCATACTTAATACCCCTAACACTACCCCCCCTCAAAAAGCCACTCCTGCGGGACGATCTTGAGGTTTGGGGGGGTGTTGCTCGGAAAAACCTGGTTGCCGACTGAGATCTCGGGCGGAAGTTCTACCGTGTCGCGTCAGAATCCCTGTGCAGGATAAGGGGTCGAGACGCCGCTCAAGACCCAGAAAACCGGTGATCGAGGAAGCTCGAGACCATGTGACCGAACCGCCGTTCGGGATAAAGGGGGTCGAGGAGCCTCAAGACCCAGAAAACCATAGTCACCGAACCGTCGTTCGGGATATAGGGCCGAGCCGTCGCTCAAGGCCTAGGAAGCCGATGGTCGAGCCGTCGCTCAAGGCCATGAAACCGAACCGCCTTTCGGGATAAAGGGGTCAAGGAGACGCTCAATCCCCTGTTGCCAATCCGACGTCCGGTAGTCAGGGGTCGGACCCGCGCTAGGCTCTGTAAACCAATGGTTGAGGTACTCAGGACCATGTAACCGAACCGCCGTTCGGGGTTAAGGGCAGGCGACGTCCGACTCCCTGTTACCGACCCGTCGTTTGGTAATAAGGGGTCGAGGTCACGCACACGACCAGGAAGACCATGATAACCGAATCGCCGTTCGGGATATGGGGCCGAGCCGCCGCTCAAGTCCCGGAAAACCGATATCGCCGAACCGCCGTTCGGGATATGGGGCCGAGCCGCCGCTCAAGGCCCAGAAGACCAGTGGTCGAGCCGCCGCTCAAGACACGGAAGCGAATAACCGAACCGCCGTTGGGATATAGGGTCGAGACGCTCAATCCCCCGTTGCCAATCCGACGTCCGGTAATCAGGGGTCGGGACCCGCGCTAGGCCCGTAAAACCAATGGTTGAGGTGCTCAGGACCATGTAACCGAACCGCCGTTCGGGGTTAAGGGCAGGCGACGTCCAACTCCCTGTTACCGACCCGTCGTTTGGTAATAAGGGGTCGAGGTCACGCACACGACCAGGAAGACCATGATAACCGAACCGCCGTTCGGGATGTGGGGTCGAGCCGCCGCTCAAGGCCCGATGGTCGAGCCGCCAAGACTCGGGAGCGAATAACCGAACCGCCGTTCGGGATATGGGGGTCGAGGAGACGCTCAATCCCCGTTGCCAATCCGACGTCCGTGTCGTGGGTCGGGACGCGCGCTTAGCCCGTGAAACCAATGGTTGAGGTGCTCAGACCATGTAACCGAACCGCCGTTGGGTTAAGGCGCGTGCGACGCCCAACTCCATTCACGAGCCGTTTGGTAATAAGGGGTCGAGGTCACGCACACGACCGTGAAGACCATGATAACCGATCGCTGCCGATACGGCCGAGCCGCCGCCAAGTCCCGGAAATCGATATCGCCAACCGCCGCCGTTATGGGGGCCGCGCCAAGGCCCAAGACCGATGGTCGAGCCGCTCAAGACACAGGGAAATCATGATAACCGAACCGCGTTCGATATGGGGCCGAGCCGCCAAGGCCGAAGACCGATGGTCGAGCCGCGCCAAGACACAGAAAAACGAACCGCCGCCGTGCCGCAAAACGGCTCGCGATAGTGCGGTTCTTTGGAATCAAGGCCGAGCTTGCTGGGTAAGTTACTCGGGCGGTGACACGCCACCTCTTCATTATGACGCGTCGGCGCCGCCCGATGCAATGCTATTGGGCGGTGTTGCGGTGTCATCTTTGTCACGCTCGGAGGCGAAAGGTCGAGGCCCCCCCTTCTATAAATAGCGAGCTCCGCGACACTCTATCACTTTTATCGAGTTTTCCTCTCTCGTCCTGCCGTCTTCCTTCGAGTTTTCTCCCTTGGCTCCGGTGCCCTTTGACTTCTTCCAGTCGATTCCTTCCACTATAGGTTAGTGCGTAATGGGTCTTCCTTCCACTTCCTCCTCCTCTGCTTCTTCCTCCTCCTCCCCTCATCTCCTCCTTCCAGCCCTTCCTCAGATGCGGAAGCGGCGCGTGCGCTAGAGGCCATAATGTGGCCGCACGACCAAGACTCTACCTTGGATGAGCGCATGGTAGGGATTCTCCGGCGACGCTATGGCATCCCGGCAGAATACAGCCTTTCGGCCCCTGAAGCGGGACAGCGGGCTTTCGACCCGGTTCCCAAGGGTTTTGCCCTGACCGCCGATGCCTTAGAGGCCGGCCTGCGCCTTCCCCTGCACCCAATCATAGTATCCTGCATCTCCTGTGGCGATGTTCACAAATAACTCCCAACTCTGGCGGTATCTTGTGGCTTTCACGGGGAATGCCATTACGCCAACATCGCCCGACCGCAACCTCTTCCTCTCCGCTTCCGCCTTTTCAAGGGTCGGGGATACTTCCTCGCCGCCGGGCGGGGTTCCGGTTAGCGGCGTCCCCACCAATAACAAAGGGTGGAAGAGGCGCTTCTTCTTCGTCCAGTGCCAAAAGGACTGGGGTTTTGGGGTTCGGTGGTCGTCAAGGACCATTGATAACACTGCCCCGAAACTCAATGCCGAGGAGCGCGCTCACCTCGAGCGGTTAAGGGTAATCCTCCCTTCCTCGCAAGCCATCCGCAACATGTCGGAGAAGTGGCTTGCGGAGGCCGGACTGAGTCCGTGCTCACGGGGTAGGCTGTTGTTGTCTCACGCCTTTAGGCTTGCTGCCGCACTCTAGCTTCTAACACATCCTTGTTCTCTGCAGAGATGGTGAACCTGCGGTCCTTCCATGACTCGGGCGCTCCAAGGGGACCGTCTCCGCGCTCTCCGGCGGCACCCAAGCGTGCGGGGGGTGGCTCCCCGCGCACCACTGAGGAGGGGCGTCCCAAGAAAAGGGCCAAGGCAAAGGACGTGGTGGACTTGGAGACGCCCGTGGCTCCGCCCGCCGGGACGACCGAACGACCGGGCGCCTCCGCTCCTGCCGAGAGTGCTGGTCCCAGCCAAGGGACGACCGGGAAGGGCCAGCGTCCTCCATCCATGAAGGACCTATGCCGAGTTACGTCGGGGAAGGATCAACCATTCCTTTCCCGAGTGATGGGCGAGGTCCCTTCGGGGCCGCTGAGCGACCCTCTGGTGGCCCGGTGGCATGGTCTGTCCCGGGGGGACAAGGTGTGGGTCGGGGGAGAGCCCTCGGCCAGCTACATCCGGGCGCTCCATCCCGACGTTGCTCGATCTATACACGCCTCTAAGCGCTCATCGCTAAGTCAGCCAAATCGGTGTTGTGGGTAAGCACCGTCTTGCGCGTATCTTCTTGGCTGAGCACTGTTCATTACTTTCAGCCTTCTTTCTCTTTATGCAGAATCTCCACTACACCACGGCCCTCATCGATCGGGTGCAGGACGCCGGTCGGTTAGTGGACGGTCTGGGCGAGCGCAACCTCGAGTTGCGCCGCCAGCTTGAAGAGGCCCGAGCGGGGTCGGGACCCGAGGCGGTCGCCGCCGAGCAATGGACGGCCGACATGGGCGCAGGTCGCGCTACCGACCGCCGAGCTCGAGGCCGCCTCGGCCGAGGCCAAGCTGCGAAGCATCTCCGACGGAGAAGTTGGAGAATCGCCCCGGATGAAGGAGGCTTCGAGTTGGCGAAGCCGACCTCGAGGGAGGCCGAGCCAAGGCCGCCCAGAAGCCCTTGCCGGCGGAAGGTAGTCGGCCGAGAGGGACCGAGAGGCAGCGTACATAAGAAGTCGGAGGGCTTCCTCCTCGGGCCGACCGGACGGGCCGTGTCATACGAGTATGGGTACAAGGTTGCCCTGGCCGATTCCGAGCATGCCCTCCGTGCTCGGCGGTCGAGGAGGATCCTTCACCTCATGCCCCGAGGATCATGGGGTCGACATGCCCGCGAGGTTCCCTTTGACGACAGCCTTCCCGAAGCTACGGCTTGAAGAATTTTTTCTTCTTTTTGGAGGGCCTTCCCTTGCCTTTGTAATACTTCTTTCCCCTCTAGGGGCCCGTTTTTGTAATCCAAATCTTTTGGTAATACAATTTCCCTTTTTAATACAATCTCCGACTTCTTTCCAGTAGCCTGAGTCTTATGTTGACTTACTTCCGCTTGGCCTTTAAACAAAATACTTCTTAAGGTTCTGGATGTTCCAGGTCCTCGGGAACTGCCGCCCGGTCATGGTCGCAAGCCGGAACGTTCCTGTTAGGGGTATTAAGTATGACGTGACACCTGGTCTTCGGTCGTACACCCGGATGACGTCATCGCCCCTCCTGCGCTCCATTGCTCCCACGATTTGATCGCCCGACGTCGCTTCTCCTCAGCATCGCCCCAACTATCCGCCCAGTTGACCACGGCACCGGCCTGCGAGGTCAGGCCCGTACGCCACCTGCAGACAGCCGGTAGCATGCCATCCGTCCGACCTATTTAAGCCGAATAGGTAAGACAGTGATGGAGGATTTTTCTTTCCATGAACACTCCGAGAGGTGAGTAGACTCGAACCCCCCGCAATTCTCTCTGGGGAGCTCGGCCGACGGGCCAAGATCGACAGGCCGGAGGGGTCGGGCGGAGCAACCGACCCGCCCTGCTGCAGGTCTCGTTCCCGACGTCCGAGGAGCGCGCAGCCGCCTTTCGGAGCGGTAGACAGGCGTGAGCAGGAGCCATCGACGGGCCCGAACCGTACCGAGACGACTTCGGTTTTCGATTCCGCGCCAGGCGCCCGGGTCACGGTAAAAGTTGTTTCCCCCAACAGAGTGGCGCTAGAAGGAGGGCCTTCTGTCGAGGGACTACCTGCTCCGCCTTAACGCACATGGACGAAGGTCGCTTTCCGGCCGGCACTCGGCGAGGTCCCGCACTCCAACCCCGGAGGGATGATCTCGCCGCAATCAGATCGCCATCGAGTATATTTAGCGACGCCGGCTCTACCCGCCAAGTCGGGTTCCCCGCCCTCCCACCGCCACGGTGGAGGCTTTTCAGACCTTTCCCAACAGTGTCCGACTCGGCAAGTCGGCCCAGCCGCCCTCCTCGCCTACTCCAGAGGCGGCAGAGCCGACTCTCCAAGGGCCGGAATCCCTTCCCGGCATCATGAGGCGATCCCGCCGCACCATCTTCCCCTGCCTCCGCCGGTTCGTGACGGAACCCGGCTCTTGAAAACTCGGACGCCCCGCCTCAACTCGAGGCGGTGTCTTCGCACTCGACTAACTTATTTCGGCTCAACCGGTCCATCGCACACCTGGATGAGGTGCAAAGGGACGCCCGTAAGTCCAAAGAAGAGCAGAGGGAAGTGTCCCACCGGGAGTCCCCGTCGCCACCGACATACGGGAATACCTGCCCTTGAACTTCCGCCTCCTCCATCGATCTTTATGATGGAGCCGCGACCCGCCGGATCACATCGCCGCTTCGGGCTCGATGGCCCTATATGGAACCCTCGACGCCTTGATGTGCCGGCGTTCTCACCACGCTGAAAGGATCCGCCCGCACGCGTGGTACAAAGACCTTGAAAAGCGGGACGGTGACATCCTTTGAACAGCTCGCCAAGGAAGGCGCTCGACGCTGCGACCAAAGCCTTCCGTTGCGCTCCTCCTGGGTTTGAAGCAAAAGGAGGACGAACCCCTCTCCGACTTCGTTCGAAGGTTCACCACGGAGGTACGGGAGTTATCGGACGCTCACCCATCGTTGTTGATGCAGGCATTTATGATGGGGCTGCGACCGTCGAGGTTTTGCTGGTCCTTGGTGGAGCGACCCCCCGCGTCCATCGTGGAGATGTTTCAGCGGGCAAGTCAATACGTGGCGGCCGAGTCCTCGATGTCGGGAAGGAAGGAAGAACGACCGAGGGGGCATCCTAATCCATCCCGATCGGGACCGACAACCAGGCGGGAGTCCCCGCACCAAGGGCGCCGCATGGGCCGCCCCGACCCATACGCGGCCGAACCGCCACCTCCCCCCTTGAAGGCGTCTCGGACGCAAATATTGTTGAATCTCGGATTTTGATGATGAAGTCAATTGGTGAAATATTTGTGCTAATTCACCTTGTCGAGATAAGTGTGCAGGAACAACTACGAAGGGTAGAATACATAAAGTGATCAAGTCCGTCGGGGGTTCAAGAGCTCATCGGAAGTCCGAGAGATTTTCGGATGTGTTGCCGGAACCATCAAGGATCAAATCAGGGACTTGCCGAAGTTTTCGGAAGTTCCTCTCAGAGATCGTCGAAGGTTCGCGAAACTCACCGGATGAATTCGAAACTAGCCGAAGACTCGCTGAAGCTCGCCATACAATCCGGTGTGCCGAGAATCCACCGAAGCAATCCGAGGAAGCATAAGCTTGATGGAATCTCGCCGAAGCATGTCGGATCAAATCACAGAATTTGTGTTTTAATGTTCGTAGTTTGCACATAAGTAAGGCAAGGAATTGAGGAAAAATCCTTGCCTAAAATCGCAGGGGCCAACCAGGTCTCTCACGAGCCAAGTGAAGGCTCAACAGACTCATTCGCCTTGGCCGAATGAGGCAAAGCACAACCGCCAAGCTCGGGCGGTGGTACCGCCGGCCGCATCGCGGTGGCACCGCCGTTCGCGTAGCACCGCCAGCCAAACAAAGTGCGGAACCGCTCGGCCGGGCGGTAGCACCGCCAGCCTAAAACTGCAGGCGGTGGAATCCGACTAGGCGGTGGCACCGCCTGCCACTGCATCGCAGCGGTGACACCACTGCTCGGGCGGTGGCACCGCCTCGCCATTGATCGCAGCGGTGACATCTTCGGGCGTGGCACCGCCGCATTTCGCCAAAGACAAGGATAAAGTGGCACCGCCACGTGCAAGTGGCACCGCTCGACTATCTGTTTGAACTCCAAATTTATTTCAAATTTGGAGCCCAATTTTGAACCCACTTTGATCTATAAATACCCTCCTTTCCTACCTGAAAGGGTAACCCTTTTGAGCAAAAAGTCTAAGTCTTGAGTGATTCAAGTGTGTTGTAAAGCCTTGCTTTTGCTAGTGTTCACCTTCTTCCCTTTCTTGAGAGATCTTGTACAAGTGTGAACATATTGTAAAGGGTTGTAAAGGGGTGTTTGATCCTTCCTCAAAGGAATTGCTAGTGGAAGAGAGGAGCCTCATCAAAAGGCTTCAAGAGTGGATGTAGGTCATTTGACCGAACCACTATACATCCTTGTGTTCATGAATGTGTGAGTGCTTACTTTCTTGAAGCATTACTTTACTTTGCTGCAAGTTACTTAGTTCATACTTATTTCCCTTAAGCAAGCAGTTTCTTTCAAGCTCTCTTTCACAAATCGAGATCTTCCTACTTAACGTGAGTTTTCGCAAATCGGATTCAAGAAAACGGTTTTAATGCTGCACTAATTCACCCCCTCTTAGTGCCTTTTAGATCCTTTCAATTGGTATCGAGCAAGGTTTGCTCTCATATTGGTTTAAAACCCAAGAGAGATGGCCTACTCCGTATGCAAGAAGGTCTCTCCATTACTGGCCCACCTATGTTCAATGGGTCGGATTATACGTATTGGAAGACTCGTATGAGGATTTTTCTTATTTCCATGGACTTCAACTTTGGAGCATTGTTGAAAATGGTTTTGCAAAATCTTCTCTCCGATGAGTGAATGGAATGAGTCGGAGAAGAAGATTTTTGCTCTCAATGCAAAGGCTATGAATGCCTTATTTTGTGCGCTTGACAAGAATGAGTTTAATCGGGTTTCTATTTGTGAATCGGCATTTGATATTTGGCGAACTCTTGAAATCACTCATGAAGGCACTAGTCGAGTGAAAGAGTCCAAAATCAACATTCTTGTGCATTCTTATGAACTTTTTCGGATGAAACCAAGTGAGTCCATTGGAGACATGTACACCCGCTTTACGGATGTCATCAATGGACTAAAAGCTCTTGGTAAAGGTTTTTCGAATTTTGAATTGGTAACCAAAATTTTAAGATCCCTTCCAAAAAGTTGGGATCCAAAGGTGACGGCCATTCAAGAGGCCAAGGATCTTAAAGTATTTCCGCTTGAAGAACTTATCGGATCTCTAATGACTTATGAGATGACGTGCCATGCTCATGAAGAGCTTGAGAATACCCTTCCAAAGAACAGGAAGGATGTGGCACTTAGAACACAAGAAGACCACTTGAAAGGAACATCAAGTGATGAGGACAGTGACAAAGATATTGCTCTTCTAACTCGAAAGTTTAAGAAATTTATAAGAAAGAACAAATTCAAAAATGACACAAAAGGCAAATTTGAACACAAAAGGACCAAGTCCTTTGCTATGAATGCAAGAAGCCGACACTTCAAGAATGAATGCCCTCAAGCCAAGAAGAAGCAATTCAAGAAGAAAAAGCTTTGAAGGCCACGTGGATGATTCAAGTGACTCCGAGGTTGAAGAGGCTAGCAACAAAGAGGAGGCAAACTTCGCACTAATGGCATTTGGAGAAGAGGTTAGTAGTTTACTTTATGAAGAGTTATCTTTTGATGAACTTTCTATGGCTTTTCATGAGTTATTTGATGAATGTAAAACTATTAGTAAGAAGTTCAATTTGCTTAAAAGGAGCATGCTTTGTTACAAAGTAAGTTAAATAGTCTTCAAAACCCTTCTTCTACCCCCATGCTCTAAGTGTGAAGACTTAGATGCAACAAAGAGGA
Organism: Musa troglodytarum; assembly: GCA_023547065.1. Classification (NCBI taxonomy): domain Eukaryota; kingdom Viridiplantae; phylum Streptophyta; class Magnoliopsida; order Zingiberales; family Musaceae; genus Musa; species Musa troglodytarum. The sequence goes on along the minus strand of CP097509.1, from coordinate 12,736,020 downwards.
GAACTTGTTACTCAAAGAGACCCTAAACAAGTTTAAGGTCGGTAGCAAGGGCTTAGACATGATTCTTGCTAACAAAGGTCATGTCGGAAATAGAAGTGGTATTGGGTGAGAGGTTCTCATCAAAATCCCACCACCTTCATTAAAGGGCCTACATTGCATGTATCACCACATATGAAATGTAACTTTGTGGCAAAACAGACATGTTGTCTACAAATGTCCATTCAAGAAAATTGATCCAAAAATTGATATGGGTTCCTAAAGGAACCACAAACGATTCAATGATGAATTGCAAAGTAAGTAGGTCATTTTGTAAGGCACCCAAAATCAAATGGGTACCTAAAACCATCCTCTTTGTAGACAAATTCACAAGCTAGGAGCAAGAAATGGTATCTTGATAGTGGATGCTCAAGGCACATGACCGGAGATCCATCTCATTTCTCTATGCTCTCTAGCAAAGAAGAAGGATATGTCACTTTCTGAGACAACAACAAGGGTAAAATCATTGGCAAAGGAACCATAGGTAACAAATCTAATTTTTCAATTGATGATGTGCTACTAGTTGATGGCTTAAAACATAATCTTATAAGTATTAGTCAACTATGTGATAAAGGTTATGTTGTTAGATTTGAATCTAATGTTTGCATTATTGAAAACCCAACAACAACATATCCATGATTGCTTTAAAACAAAACAATGTCTACACCATAAATATTGATAAACTAAGTAATGAAATGTGCTTTTCGGTTTTGAATGATGATGCATGGCTTTGGCATAGGAGACTAGGACATGCAAGCATGAAACTAATCTCTAAGATTTCATCTAGAGATTTAGTAAGAGGTATCCCAAACACAAGATTTTTTAAGGATAAGGTATGTGATGCATGTCAACTAGGGAAACAAATAAAGACTAGTTTCAAATCTAAAAATCAAATTAGCACCACTAGACCATTGCAATTGATCCACTTGGACTTATTTGGACCAATTGACATAACAAGTCTAGGTGGTAGCAAATATGCCTTTGTTATTGTGGATGACTATAGTAGGTACACTTGGACCTATTTCTTAGCTCATAAAAGTGATTGTTTCAAATGTTTCTCAAAATTTTGTAAACTCACTCAAATGAAAAGGCCTCATGATTTCATCAATTCAGAGTGATCATGGAGGAGAATTTCAAAATCATGACTTCCAAAATTTTTGTGAAATAAATGGATACAATCATAACTTCTCTACTCCAAGAAATCCACAACAAAATGGAGTAGTGGAAAGAAAAATAGAAGTTTGCAAGAAATGGCTAGAACCATGTTAAATGAATATAATTTACCTAAATACTTTAGTGCCGAAGACGTAAATACGGCTTGCTATATTATGAATAGAGTTCTAGTGAGACCATCCCTATCTAAAACTCCGTATGAGTTATGGAATGATAAAAGACCCAATGTTTCTTATTTTAAAGTTTTTGGTTGTAAATGCTTTATCTTAAATGAAAAGGATGCCTTAGGGAAATTTGATGCAAAATCCAATGAAGGCATATTTCTTGGTTATTCTTTGGTTTCTAAGGCTTTCCGTGTTTTCAACAAAAGAACCTTACTTATTGAAGAATCAATTCATGTTGTTTTCAATGAAATTTCAGAATTCAAGAAGAAAGATTTTGATGATGATTTTGGTCTTAATAATTTGAATTTGAATGAACCTCTCCTCAAAATAACAACTTGGAAGCATCTTCTTCCCAAATTTCCTTACCCAAGGAATGGAAGTACGTAGATGCTCATCCCAAGGAGTTAATTATAGGAGATACATCGAAAGGGGTTCAAACTCGCTCTTCTTTGAAAAATTTTTGTGCCCATGCCGCTTTTCTTTCTCAAGTTGAACCAAAATGCATTGTTGATGCCCTGAAAGATGATTCTTGGGTTATCGCAATGCAAGAAGAATTAAATCAATTTGAGAGGAATAAGGTGTGGAAGCTTGTTCCTAAACCTAATGACCACTTAGTTATTGGTACTAAGTGGGTCTTTAGAAACAAGCAAGATGAATACTATCGTGGTTCAAACAAGGCTAGACTAGTGGCCAAAGGTTTCAACCAAGAAGAAGGTATCGACTATGAAGAGACCTTCGCTCCGGTAGATTGGAAGCCATTAGGATGCTCCTTGCCTTTGCTAGTAGTAAAGATTTCAGATTATTTCAAATGGATGTCAAAAGTGCATTCTTAAATGGTTTTATTTCCAAGAAGTGTATTAACAACCACCCGGATTTGAAAGCTCTTTATTTCCTAATCACGTGTTTAAGCTAACCAAAGCTCTATATGGTCTAAAACAAGCCCCTAGGGCTTGGTATGAAAGACTTAGTCATTTTTTGATTTCAAATGATTTCACTAAAGGCAAGGTTGATACTACATTGTTTATTAAACATTTTGAAAATGATTTTCTTATTGTTCAAATTTATGTTGATGATATCATTTTTGGGTCTTGTAATGAATCACTATGTGAATTATTTGCTAAGGATATGAGTGATGAATTTGAGATGAGTCTAATGGGAGAACTAAATTTCTATTTAGGACTACAAATCAAGCAACTAAGTGATGGTATATTTCTAAATCAATCAAAATACACATTGGAATTATTAAAACGGTTTAACATGGATGGCTCAAAAGATGCTAGTACTCCTATGAGCACCTCCGTTAAATTAGATATGGATGAAAATAGAGAAAGTTTTGATCAAAAAACTTATAGGGGCATGATAGGTAGCCTGCTCTATCTCACCGCAAACTGCACTGACATCATGTTCAGTGTAGGGTTATGTGCAAGATTCCAAGCTAATCCTAAGCAATCTCACCGAAAGTCACAAGAGAATTCTTAGATACCTTAAAGGTACCCCTAATCTTGGATTATGGTATCCAAAATCTGAAAATTTTGACTTGAAAGCTTACACAGATGCGGATTTTGGTGGATGTAAAATAGATAGAAAAAGCACTTCCGGAACATGCCAATTTTTAGGACATGCACTCGTTTCTTGGACTTCCAAGAAACAAAATTCGGTTGCACTATCCACGACTGAAGCTGAATATATAGCTGCTAGTGCATGCTGTGTACAAAGTTATCCGGATGAAAATACACTAGAAGACTATGGAATTTACTTAAATAACATCCCTATAAAGTGTGATAACACGAGTGCTATTTGTCTAACAAAAATCTAATTCAACACTCTAACTAAGCACATTGACATTAGGCATCATTTTATACGTGATCATGTATGTAGTAAAAATGTCACCCTTGAATTTGTTGATACATCTCATCAATTAGCGGACATTTTTACGAAACCCTTAAATGAGGAACAATTTGATTTTATTAGAAGGGAATTAGGCATGTTAAACTGCCCAAATAAGTAAGTTCTATTTGATGATATCTTTCCTTGAAATCATGGTTTTTATTGATTTGAGTTTGATTTTGGGTTCATCGATTTGATTTTTTGATCTTATATTCATCGATTTGCCTTCATTCCTTCTCTGAGACTATTTTTCAAAAAACCAACTTCAAAAAAACCAATGACAAAAAAACACCAAATCTGCAGATTTTGTGCCATCGCGATAGCATCACCGCGGTGGCACCGCTCGGAAGTCCACCGCAGCGGTGGAACCGTCACCTGGGCGGTAGAACTGTCACGAGGCGGTAGAACCGCCCGAACACTCCTTTATTAAGGAGTGAGTTACGGCCGGTAGAACCGCCCGAACTCATCGCCCCTTATGTAGAACCGCCAAACCTCTCCCAACACCTTCAACACTGATTTTACTAACCATTCTTCCCTTTAGAAGCCTAAGAAGAAGAACTAACCTTGGTCAAGCTCCCTACATCTCAAGGGCAAACTCTAAGGTAAAAACAGAATTGTCTAGTTTCATTTCTGCCTGCTTTCACCAGCTAACATTCTGTTCTGCTTTCAATTCAAACAGAAATGTTTCAAACACATTCTGTTCGTTTTCAATTCAAACAGAAATGTTTCAAACACATTTCTGTTCTGCTTTCCAACAGAAATGTTTCGCTTCAAACACATATGTTGATTCATTGTTAGAAGGCTTGTCAACTGCTTCATTGTTTCAAACAGAGTGGTTTTAATTCTGGTCTACAATTGATTCAGTTCTTCAACTGTTTCAATTCTCATGATTCATTGTTAGATGGCTCAATCGCTTAATTGATTCAAACAGTTAAAATTCTGTTTCAAACAGAAATGTTTCATCACCATCGACAACAGAAATGTTTCAAACATTTCTGTTCTGTTTCAATTCAAACAGAAATGTGTCAAACAAAATTCTGTTCTGTTTCAAACAGAAATGTTTCTGTTTCAAACAGATATGTTGATTCACTGTTAGAAGGCTTGTCAACTGTTTCATGGTTAGATGGATCTAGTTTCAATTCTCTTGTTGTCTAATTTCCATCATGTTCTTCAATTCTGTTCTGTTTCAATTGTTTAATTTTTCACTCCTTTAAATAGAAATGGCTCCTAAAAGAACATCAAGAGACAAAGGAAAAGGATGGAGGTAGATTCATTTGACCACACCTTGTTTAAGTCACAAGAAGCTTCCCTTAGATTCTCTGAATTTGGTTCTAGATCCATTCATAAGGGAAAATATGTTGATTTGAATCAATTAGGGAACTTAGAACCTATCATATGGTTTGCACTTAGAAGCCTTACCCATTTTGCAAATTAATGAACCTCTTTATCCACGCTTAGTGAAACTATTCTATGCTAACTGATCGTGGAATGATGATGGCTTGTCAACTTATCTTTTAGGTAATGAGATTCAAATATGTGATATTACTATATGCTCATTGATTGGCATTGTTGAAAAGGAGCTAGGTGCTACTTTAGAGGAAAGTGGGATACTGCATACGCTTGGTGCCACCCACTCAAGCTTTAGAAGCAAAGATTTGCAAACCCAAACTTGGGTATAATTCCCAAGAGTTGTGAACATTTACTACCTTTTAACTCTAAAATTTTGCATCACATTCTAATTAGCATTATCATTCCTAAACAGCTTTCATCATGATGAGATCACCACCGAGTTAGGTGCCTTATTCTGGATCATGACCCGACAACCCTTTTGTTTTGGTTACCTAATCAGGCAGCATATGATAGAGGTCCTTTCTAAAGGATCAATGTTACCATATGGAGGTTTAATTACTAGACTACTGCATGCCCAAAATATTAACATTCCTCCGTATGAAGAAGCAATACAAGTGGACAGATTTAATATCATTGATGTTAAATTACTTCTAACTTAGGTGTGTATTTGAACATGGAATAGGGTTAGACAACCTAGGAGATGTGATATTCTTCCCCACCCGTAGATCATCCTGAAACACCACCCTTAGGGAAATGAATCTACTCCTCCCGATCCTTTGTTGCAGCCTACATCGCTGACACTTCCCGCTCCATCTACTCAAGATCCGATCATGAGAGAGTTAAATGAAGTAAAACTACAGCAACTTGAAATTTTGAAGGAAATGCGGAAGATGAACTTAAAGATCGATCATATGTATAGGCATCTTGGCATTCCTCCCGAGGAGTAGCTTGTCAGATTTCTTTTGAACTGTAAACTTATGTTGACATGTGTGTTGTATTATCTTCATTGCATCTTGACATATATGTTGCATTACATCACATGGCCACTATGTACTGATTTTCGCTTTCTGATTAATTTCCTTTGTATATGATATATTACAAAGTGTTAAGTGTTACATGCGAATCCCTTGTTTTCTTTTTGTTGATGACAAAGGGGGAGAAATAATGTGTGATGATAGTTATATGCATGGTTTAGGTTCTTGATATCATGTTTTTAATTATGAACACTTACCTATTTGACATCTTCCATGCTTTACAAGCTATTACAAGTTCAAGCTTATTTAGGATCTTGATATCATGTTTTTATCGATATATACTTGATTGATATCTTTGATACCTATTTGAAGATTAACTCTTTACTATGTTGAATTCAAAAATTGAATTCAAGCAATTTTTCTTAATGGCATATAGATAGGGGGAGTTATGAGTAACTCCTTCACCACTTGATTGTCATCATCAAAAAGGGGGAGATTGTTGAATCTCGGATTTTGATGATGAAGTCAATTGGTGAAATATTTGTGCTAATTCACCTTGTCAAGATAACTGTGCAGGAACAACTACGGAGGGTAGAAAACATAAAGTGATCAAGTCCGCTGGGGTTCAAGAGCTCATCTAAGTCCGAGAGATTTTCGGATGTGTTGCCGGAACCATCAAGGATCAAATCGTGACTTGCCGGGTTTTCGGAAGTTCCTCTCAGAGATCGCCAAGGTTCGCGAACTCACCGGATGATTCGAAACTAGCCAAGACTCGCTGAAGCTCGCCATACAATCCGGTGTGCCGAGAATCCACCGAAGCAATCCGAGGAAGCATCGAAGCTTGATGGAATCTCGCCGAAGCATGTCGATCAAATCACAGAATTTGTGTTTTAATGTTCGTAGTTTCACATAAGTAAGGCAAGGAATTGAGGAAAATCCTTGCCTAAAATCAGTAGGGGCCAACCAGTCTCGCGGAGCCAAGTGAAGGCTCAACAGACTCATTCGCCTTGGCCGACGAGGCAGCGTCAGACCGCCAAGCTGGGCGGAACCGCCACCGGGCGGAACCGCCACCGGGCGGTGGAACTCGTCGCCGCGCAGCACGCCGCCACGCATGCGCGTGGCACTGCCGTCGGGCGTAGCACCGCCTCGGAAACAAAGCGGTGGAATCGCTGGCCGGGCGTAGCACCGCCTCGCCTTCTAAAACTGAGGCGTGGAATCGCCGATCGGGCGTGGCACCGCCTCGGCCATTGATCGCAGCGGTGACATCGCTTCGGGCGGTGGCACCGCCCGCATTTCGGTCAAAGACAAGCGATGTGCGTGGCACCGCCGACAAAGTGTGGCACCGCTCGACTATCTGTTTGAACTCCAAATTTATTTCAAATTTGGAGCCCAATTTTGAACCCACTTTGATCTATAAATACCCTCCCTTTCCTACCTGAAAGGGTAACCCTTTTGAGCAAAAAGTCTAAGTCTTGAGTGATTCAAGTGTGTTGTAAAGCTTTGCTTTTGCTAGTGTTCACCTTCTTCCCTTTCTTGAGAGATCTTGTACAAGTGTGAACATATTGTAAAGGGTTGTAAAGGGGTGTTTGATCCTTCCTCAAAGGAATTGCTAGTGGAAGAGAGGAGGCCTCATCAAAGGCTTGAGTGGATGTAGGTCATTTGGCATTATCTATCTGTCACCACTATACATCCTTGTGTTCGTGAATGTGTGAGTGCTTACTTTCTTGAAGCATTACTTTACTTTGCTGCAAGTTACTTAGTTCATACTTATTTCCCTTAAGCAAGCAGTTTCTTTCAAGCTCTCTCTTTCGTCAAATCGAGATCTTCCTACGAACGTGAGTTTTCGCAAATCGGATTCAAGAAAACGGTTTTAATCCGCTGCACTAATTCACCCCCCCCCCCTCTTAGTGCCTTTTAGATCCTTTCAAATATTCCTCCAGATAAAGGAGCGGGGAATGCTCAGGCCGCCCCGCCAGATGAAGAGCCGACGAGAGCTGGCTGATAACACCCGGTATTGCCGCTTCCATCGGCAAAACGGACATGACACGGAGCAATGCCACGAGCTGAAGCGACAAATTGAGGAGCTGATCCGAAGAGGTCACCTAGATCAATACCTCCAGCATCCGCGGGCACCGTCCCTCGAAGGCCGGTCGAGCAACACATCGGCGTGATCACGGGGCCCGGCTCTTTGGAGGACATAAGCGCCGGGTCGAAGGGCTTACGCCCGAGCCGTTGCTCTGCAGGGAATACCACCCTCCCTCGAGCGGAGATCACATTCCCCTCGGGGATATGGGAATGTGAGCATGATGATCTTGTTGGTGGTGTCGGCCGAATAGCCAGCGCCGCAGTCAGAAGGATTATGGTCGACAAGCGGCTCGGCCGACATCCTCTACTTGAGGCCTTTACGAGTTGGGGTTGCGAAGGAAGCCACAAGCCCTTGCACTCGGCGCTCACGGCTTTACGGCGACTCGATTGGGCCACGGGCCGGGGTGACCCTCCCGTTGACTCTCGGGGATTCGCCGAAGGCAAAAACTTTGCTGGTGACGTTTCTGGTGGTCGACCTCCCCACTGCGTACAACGCCGTGCAGGCGACCCACCCTCAGCGGGCTAAGGGCCATCATATCCACATACCATCGGACGTTGAAGTTCAGGCCGGTCTGGGGTCGGGAGGTTGAGAGATCCTCGAGAGTCTAGGCGGTGTTACTTGTGGCGACCTCCTTGGAGTAAGAGAAAAGGCGGAACCGCCCCTCGAAGACCCAGCGGGGCCGCCCGCGGCAAGGCATCCGGCCGACAAACGGCGGTTAATATTCCGCGCAAGATGGCCGTCGATCGGACCGGTCGGGATCGGCCGGACACTGGATAATCAAAGCGGGCGCGGCTCTTGACCTCCTCGAGCGCCGGCGTCTTCGCACGGGCGGTGCGAAACCTCCGGGAATCGACTCGAAGTCTCCCAACACCATCTGCATATCTCCCGGCCTTGCTCGGTGAGGCAGAGACCGACCTCGATCCCTCGGCGCCAACAAGCGGTGCAAAAGGAAGTCGGCGAGCTCTTGGCGTCGGACTTCATCGAGAAATCCGGTACCCTCGATGGCTGTCAATGTAGTCCTCGTCAAGAAGCCTAATGGAAGTGGAGGATGTGTGTCGACTACACCGATCTAAATCGTGCTTGCCAGAAGGATTGCTTCCCCTTACCTAGGATCGACCGGTGGTGGTCGACTCAGCCATGAGATGCGCGCTTCTCCTTCATGGGCGCCTATTCGGTTACAACGGATCCGGATGGCCCCAGGATCGACAACATCGGCCTTCCACACACCGAGGAGCTTACTTCTACAAAGTTATGCCGTTCGGGTTAAGAACGGCGCCACCTACCAAAGGATGGTGAACAAGGTGTTAAGCCCAGCAAATAGGCGAAACATGGAGGTATCGTTGGCGATATGATCGTGAAAAGTCGCACGGGGCTGCACACCTCGGCGACTTGCGGAAACCTTCTCTGGTTGAGAAGACATGGGATGCGCCTTAATCCTGCCAAGTGCGTCTTGGCGTGACATCGGGGAAGTTCCTCGGGTTCATCATACACGAGAGGAATTGATGCCAACCAGAAGATCCGAGCTCTCACCGACATGAGATCTCCAAGAAGCGATAAGGAGCTTCAATGCCTTAACGGAAGGATAGCGGCTCTGTCGGTTTCATCCGATCGGAGATAAGTGCCTTCCTTTCTTAGGGTCCTCAAAGATCCAAAGAACTTCCAATGGGCGGAATCACGAAGAAGCTTTCGCGGGCTGAGCGGCACTTATCCGAGCTCCCCGCCTTATCTCGGTGTCTGCGCGCGAAAAACTTACCCTCTACTGGCGGCATCTCGGCATGTGCTTGTGAAAGAAGCCCCGATGCGCAACACCGGTTTACTACACGGCCACGTCTTTGCGTGGGCGAGCGGCGCTATCCTCCCATTGAAAGTGGCATTGGCACTTGTTCTAGCGGCTCGGAAGCTCGCCCTACTTCTAAGCCCATACGATTGAGGTAATGACCGACCAACCCCTGCGTCAAGTTCTTTCTAAGTTTGGCGTAGCGGCGTCTCTAAAGTGGTCGGTGGAGCTATCCGAGTTCGACCTGCTACAAGCCGAGAACAGCCATCAAGGCCCGTGCCTTGGCGATTTCATCTCGGAGTTGACGCGGCAGCGAGAGCGTTGAGCAAATCCACCGAGGCCCGGACCACTGCGTGGATGGGTCTTCCGGCTCGAGAGCCGTGCCGGACTCATTCTAGAGGACCCGGCGGACACGCCTTGGCGTTCCCTCGCCGGCCGAGGCCACAAACAATGAGGCGGAATACGAGGCGCCTCCGTTTGGCGAGATGCAAGCGAGGCAGATCCATGTCCTCACGGATTCCCAACTCGTCGCCGAACAAGTTGGCGGGGAGTATCGGGCGTGGGATCCGACCATGTCCAAATACCTGACCGAGGTAAAAGCCCAAACCTCTAACTTTCCTCGCTTCACTCTGTCTAGGGTGCCCAGGTCCCAAAAACGAGCGGGCAGACCAGCTCGCGAAATTAGCCTCGGGAGCCGATCCAGAGGGGAACATCCCGAGGTCGAAAGTGACACCGCCGGGTGGCCATCATGGAGATAGGGGACCCGGAGTCCCGACCACCCCACCTACGTGGATCCGTGAAGTCTTTGAAGTATAAACGCCATGGGATCCTACCGCGACGAGGTCAAGGCACGGCGGCTCCGAACCCAGCGTGGTACTGCGAGATTGGCGCGCCGGCTCTACAAAGGTCGTTTTCCCACCCCTACTACGATGCTTAGATCCCGAGGAGGCGGAAGTAATTCGCCGAGGTCCACGGCGGGACTTGTGGGGAGCACATGGGCGGCGAACTTTGGCCTTCAAAATATGCGCCAGTGGCTATTATCGCCTACGCTGCACCGAGCGCCAAGGCTTTCGTGCGGCGGTGCGACACTGCCCGGCGCCGGGCCGCGCCCGCGGCTCCTGCGGTCCCGCCTCCATGGATTGCGCTGGCCCTTCGCTCGATGGGAATGGACCTCTTGGGGCCGTTCCCCGTCGGCGGCGAGACATATCATCGTGGGGATAGATTATTTCACTAAGTGGTGGAAGCCGAGCCTGGCACCATTATTAACCCGATGGGCCGAATGGAATAGAACATCGTGACCCGATTCGGTCGCCCAGCGTTATCATCATCGATAACGGAACCCGGTCGCCACACTCGGTTCTCGGAGTTCTGCGACTTATCACATCGATTGAGGTTTAGCTCGGTGGCCCACCCCGGACCAACGGGCTCGCCGAGGTGACCAACCGATCTATCTGGATGGACTTAGGAAAAGGACCTTGGAAGCCCGTCGGTGGGTCGGCGAGCTCCGAACATCCTATGGTCTCTGCGGACTACCCGAAGGCGGCAGGCGAGTCCCCCTACAGCCTGGCATTTCGGCGTGGAAGCGGTCCTGCCAGCCGAGTTGGTCATTCCGACATTCCGGGTGGAGAACTATGAGGAATCCACCTCGGCCCAGGGAGTTCGAGCTGGCCTAGACCTGCTAGAAGAATGCAGGGCCAACGCCGCGTAAAGATCTTTGGCATACAACAGAGTGTTGCCGGGAGTTACAACAGAAGGTGCGCCCTCGACCCTCGGGATGGGAGACTTAGTCCTACGCAGCGGAAGTAAGCGACCCCGCCCACTCGAGGCAAGCTTGCACCTAAGTGGGAAGGCCCCTACCGAGTAATCAAAGTAGTCCGACCAGGAACGTTAGGCTCGCGACTATGACCGGCGATTCGAGGACTTAGAACGTCGGAACCTTAAGAAATATTTTGTTTGAGGACAAAGCGGAAGTAAGTCAATATAAGACTCGCTATTGGAAAGAAGTCGGATTGTATTAAGAAGGCAAATTTGTATTACCAAAGGTTTGGATTACAAAATGGGCCCCTAGAGGAAAGAAGTATTACAAAAGCAAGGAAGACCCTCCAAAAAGAAGAAAAGAAGTCTTCAAGCCGCGGCCGGGAAGGTCATCGTCGAAGGGAACCTCGCCAGGCATGTCGACCCCATGATCCTCGGGGCATGAGGTGAAAGGATCCTCCTCGACCGCCGAGCCTGGAGGGCATGCTCGGAATCGGGCCAGGGCAACCTTGTACCCATACTCGTATGATACCCGGCCCGTCCGATCCAGGCCGAGGAGGAAGCCTTCCGACTTCTTGTAAGCATCGACTGCCTCCCGGTCCCTCTCCGGCCGACTGCCTTCCGCCGCGGCAAGGGCTTCCTGGGCGGCCTTCAGCTCGGCCTCCCTCGAGGCCAGCTTGGCGGCCAACTCCGAAGCCTCCTTCATCCGGAGGCGGTTCTCCAGCTTCTCCGTCCGGAGGAGCTTCGCATCGACCTCCGTCGCCGGCGCCTCGAGCTCGGTGGCCGACGCGCGACTTCGCGCCCATGTCCGCCGCCGTTGCTCGACAAGAACCGCCTCGGGTCCCGACCCCGCTCGGGCCTCCTCAAGCTGGTGGCGCAACTCCAAGTTGCGCTTCGCCCGCATCGGCACCAATCGGCCGAGTCGTGCACCCGGTCGATGAGGGCCGTGGTGTAGTGGAGATTCTGCACAAAGAGAAAGAAGGCTGAAAGCAATGAACAGTGCTCGGCTAAGAAGATACACGCAAGGTGGTGCTTACCCACAACACCGACTTGGCGGACTTGGCGATGGCGCTTAGAGTGTGTATAGGTCGGCGGCGTCGGGATGGGCGCCCGGAGGTAGCTGGCGAGGCTCTCCCGACCCACACCTTGGCCCCCCCGGGCAGGCCATGCCACCGGGCCACGAGGGGGTCGCTCAGCGGCGGACCTCCCCATCACTCGGGAAAGGCGGCTGATCCTTCCCGGCGTGACCCGCAGTCCTTCATGGCTGGAGGGACGGCCCTTCCCGGCCGTCCCTGGCTGGGACCGGCACTCTCGGCGGTGGAGGCGCCCGGTCGGTCGCCGGCGGCACGCGCGTCTCGAGTCCACCACGTCCTTGGCCTTGGCCCTTTTCTTGGGGCGCCTCCTCGGTGGTGCGCGGGAGCCACCCCCGCCCGCTTGGAGACGAGGCGCGGAGCGGTCCCCTCGGGCACCCGAGTCATGGAAGGACCGCAGGTTCACCATCTCTGCGAGAACAACGGATGTGTTAGAAGCTAGAATACGGCAGCAATCCTAAAGAGGCGAGACAACAACGGCCTACCCGTGAGCACGGACTTAGTCCGGCCTCCACGAGCCACTTCTCGACATGTGCGGATGGCTTGCGAGGAAGGAGGATTGCCCTCAACCGCTCGAGATGAGCGCGCTCTTCGGCATCGAGTTTCGGGCGGTGTTATCGATGGTTCTAGGCGACCACCGAACCCCAAAACCCCATCCTTTTGGCCTGGACAAAAAGAAGCGCCTCTTCCACCCTTTGTTATTGGTGGGGCGCGCTAACCGGAACCCGGTCGTGCGGCGAAGTATCCCAAACCCCTTGAAGAGGCGAAAGCGAGAGGAAGAGGTTGCGGGTCGGGCGATGTTAGCGTAGTGGCATTCCCCGGAAAGCCACGGATACCGCCAAGAGTTGGGAGTTATCTGTGAAGGCGAAATCGCCACGAGGAGATGCAGGATCGATGATTGGATGCGGGGAAGCGCGGGCGGCCTCTAGGGCATCGGCGGTCGGCAAAGCCCTTGGGAACCGGTCGAAAGCCCGCCGCCCCGCGGGGCGGGCTTCCTCGGGATGCCGTGGCGCCGCGGAGAATCCCCACCATGCGCTCGTCAAGGTGGAGTCTTGGTCGTCGCGGCCACATTATGGCCTCTATCGCATGCGCCGCCTCCGCATCGAGGAAGGGCTGGAAGGGAGATGAAGGGAGAGCGGCGCGCGGTTGTGATATGGGGAGGAGGAGGAAGAAGCGGAGGAAGAAGAAGTGGAAGGAAGACCCATCGCACTAACCTATAATGGAAGAAATCTGGAAGAAGTTAAAAGGCACCGGAGCCAAGCGAGCAAACTCGAAGGAAGACGACGGCAGGACAAGAGAGAAAAACTCCGCTGATAAAGTAATAGAGTGTCGCGGAGCTCGCTATTTATAGAAAGGGGGGGCCTCGACCTTTCGCCTCTCGAGGCAGGCGACAGCATGACACCGCCACACCGCCCAATAGCATCACATCGGGCAGTCGAAGCGCCGGCGTCATATTAATGAAGAGGTGACGTGTCCACCCCCCAGGTAAGAAACTTACCCAGCACGCCAGCGGCTCCTCGATTCCAGCAACCGCTCTATCGCGAGCCGTTTTTCGGAGCGGCGGTTTTCTAGGTCTTGAGCGGCAGCTCGACCACTGGTATTCTGGGCCTTGAGCGGCGGCTCGGCCCCATATCCCGGACGGCGGTTCGGCAATATCGGTCTTCTAGGTCTTGAGCGGCGGCTCGACCATCGGTATTCTGGGCCTTGAGCGGCGGCTCGGCCCCATATTCTGGGCCTTGAGCGGCGGCTCGGCCCCATATCCCGAACGGCGGTTCGGCGATACTGGTCTTCTAGGTCTTGAGCGGCGGCTCGACCACTGGTATTCTGGGCCTTGAGCGGCGGCTCGGCCCCATATCCCGAACGGCGGTTCGGCGATATCGGTCTTCTAGGTCTTGAGCGGCGGCTCGACCACTGGTATTCTGGGCCTTGAGCGGCTCGGCCCCATATCCCGAACGGCGGTTCGGCGATATCGGTCTTCTAGGTCTTGAGCGGCGGCTCGACCACTGGTATTCTGGGCCTTGAGCGGCGGCTCGGCCCCATATCCCGAACGGCGGTTCGGTCATTCTGGTTCTCAATGTCGTGCGCGTGACCTCGGTCCCTTAGTTCCAAACGACGGGTCGGTAACAGGGACCTGGACGTCGCCTGCCCTTACCCCGAACGGCGGTTCGGTACATGGTCTTGAGCGGCGGCTCAGCCATTGGTTTCACGGGCCTAGCGCGGGTCTCGATCCCTGATTACTGGACGTCGGATTGGCAACAGGAAATCGGGCGTCTCCTCGACCCCTTCGTCCCGAACGGCGGTTCGGTTATTCTGGTTTCCCAGGTCTTGAGCGGCGGCTCGACCACTGGTCTTCTGGGCCTCGAGCGGCGGCTCGGCCCCATATCCCGAACGACGGTTCGGTCATCATGGTTTTCCAGGTCATGTGCGTGACCTCGACCCCTTATTACCAAACGACGAGTTGGTAACAGGGAGCTGGACGTCGCCTGCCCTTACCCCGAACGGCGGTTCGGCACATGGTCCTGAGTACCTCAACCATTGGTTTTACGGGCCTAGCGCGGGTTTGGACCCCTGATTACCGGACGTCGGATTGGCAACGGGGATCGGGTGTCTCTTGACCCTTTATCCCGAACGGCGGTTCGGTCACCTGGTCTTGAGCGACGGCTCGACCATCGGCTTTCTAGGCCTTGAGCGGCACCTCGGCCCGATATCCCGAACGACGGTTTGGTGACTATGGTTTTTTGGGTCTTGAGGTTCCTCGAACCCTTTATCCCGAACGGCGGTTCGTTTACAGGATCTCGAGCTTCCTCGATCATCGGTTTTCCGGGTATTGAGCGGCGCCTCGACCCCGTATCCTGCACAGGGATTCGGTCAATTATGACACGATACAGCAGAACCTCCGCCCGAGATTTCAGTCGGCAACCAGGTTTTTCCGAGCAACACCCCCCAATCCTCAAGATCGTCCCGCAGGAGTGGCTTTTTGAGGGGGGTAGTGTTAGGGTATTAAGTATGACGTGACACGGTCTTGGTCCGTACACCCGATGACGTCATCGCCTCCTGCGCTCCATTGCTCCCACGATTTGATCGCCCGACGCCGCTTCCTCGGCACGCCCCAACTACCCGCCCGCTGACCACGGCACCTGCGAGGTCAGGCCCGTACGCCACCTGCAGACAGCCGGTAGCATGCCATCCGTCCGACCTATTTAAGCCGAATAGGTAAGACAGTGATGGAGGATTTTTCTTTCCATGAACACTCCGAGAGGTGAGTAGACTCGAACCCCCCGCAATTCTCTCTGGGGAACTCCGGCCGACGGGCCAGTACTGACTTGGGCGTCGGAGGGGTCGGGCGGAGCATCCGACCCGCCCTGCTGCAGGTCTCGTTCCCGACGTCCGAGGGGCGCGCAGCCGCCTTTCGGAGCGGTCGACAGGCGTGAGCAGGAGCCATCGACGGGCCCGAACCGTACCGAGACGACCCCCTGGTTTCCGGATTCCGCGCCGTGCGCCCCGGGGTCACGGTAAAAAGTTGTTTCCCCTAATAGTTCCCGATCGGACTATTTTGATTACGCGGTAGGGGCCTTCCCACTTAGGTGCGAGCTTGCCCCTCGAGTTGGCGGGGTCGCTTACTTCTGCTTGCGTAGTACTAGATCTCCCATCCCGAGGGGTCGAGGGCGCACCTTCTTGTTATAACTTCCGCAACACTCGCGTACGCTGGCATCTTTACGTGCACGCGTTGGCCTGCGTTCTTCTAGCGAGTCTAGGCCAGCCCGAACTCCTCCGGGCCGAGGTGGATTCCTCATAGTTCTCCACCTAAATGTTGGAATGACCAACTGGGTAGGATCGCTTCACGCCAAGGCCAGCCGTATGGGGACTCGCCTGCCGTCTTTGGGGTAGTCCGCAAAGACCATAGGATGTTCGGAGCTCGCCGACCCAGCTCGATCGGGCTTCCAAAGTCCTTTCCTAAGTCCATCCGGGATAGATCGGTTGGTCACCTCGGCGAGCCCGTTGGTCCGGGTGGGCCACCGAGCTAAATCTCAATCGATGTGATAAGTCGCACGTAACTCCGTAAACCGGCCGAGTCGGGCGACCGGTTCCGTTATCGATGATGATAACGTTGGGCGACCGAATCGGGTCACGATGTTCTTCCATACGAATCGACCCATTGGCCAGAATGGTTGCCAGGCTCGGCTTCCACCCACTTGGTGAAATAATCTATCCCCACGATGATATGTCTCCGGCCGGACGCCGGGGAACGGCCCCAAGAGGTCCATTCCCATTGAGCGAAGGGCCAAGCGCAATCCATGGAGGTGAGCGGGCCGCAGGAGCCGCGAGCTGGCCCGCGCCGCAAGTGTCGCACCGCCGCACGAAAGCCTTGGCGCCTTGGCAACGAGGCCGCACAGCCCCGCGCAGTATTTTGAAGGCCAAAGTTCGCCGCCATGTGCTCCCCACAAGTCCCGCCATGGACCTCGGCGAGAATCACTTCCGCCTCATCGGGATCTAAGCATCGAGTAGGGGATGGAAAACGACCTTTGTAGAGCCCGCCAATCTCGCAAGACACGCCTGGTCGCGGAGCCGCCGTGCCTTGACCTCATCCGCAGTAGGATCCCATCGCGCTTATACTTCAAAGACTTCAATCCACGTAGGTGGTGGTCGACTCGGGTCCCCTATCTCCATGATGGCCACCGACCGTGTGTCGCCTCTTCGACTCGGATGTTCCTCCGGTCGGCCCCGAGGCTACTCATGAGCTGGTCCGCCCGCTGCTTTGGGACCCGGGACCCCGGACAGAGTGAAGCGAGGAAAGTTCGAGGTTTGGGCTTTACCTTGGTCGTATTTGGACATGGTCGATCCCGCGCTCGATATTCCCGCCAACTTGTTCGGCGACGAGTTGGGAATCCATGAGAACATGGATCGCTCCCGCTGCATCTCTACGCCAAACGGAGGCTCGCTAAGCGCCTCGATCGCCTCGTTGTTTGTGGCCTCAAACCGGCGGAGGGAACGCCAAGGCGTGTCCGCTGGGGTCCTCTAGAATGAATCCGCGCCGCCTCGAGCCGGAAGACCCATCCACGCAGTGGTCCAGCCTCTGGGATTTGCTCAACGCACTCGATTCCGCGGCCAACTCCGAGATGAAATCGCCAAGGCCCGGGCCTTGATGGTCGTTCTCTTGGCCAGCAGAGATCGAACTCGGATAGCTCCACCGACCACTTTAGAAGACGCCCTGCTACGTGAAACTTAGAAAGAACTTGACGCAGGGGTTGGTCGGTCATTACCTCAATCGTATGGGCTTGGAAGTAGGGGCGTAGCTTTCGAGCCGCTAGAACAAGTGCCAATGCCAACCTTTCAATGGGAGGGTAGCGCTGCTCCGGCCCGCGCAACACATGGCTGATGTAGTAAACCGGATGTTGGGCGTCGGGGGCTTCTTTCACTAGCACCGAGCTCACTGCATGCTGAGATGCCGCTGTAGAGGGTAAGTTTTTCCGCGCAGACACGAGATAAGGCGGGAGCTTGATAAGTGCCGCTTCAGCGAAAGCTTCCTCGCACTCTACCGTCCATTGGAAGTTCTTTGGATCTTTGAGGACTCCTAAGAAAGGAAGGCACTTATCTCCGACCGACAAAACCGACAGAGCCGCTTATCCTTCCGTTAAGGCATTGAAGCTCCTTCATCGTTTCTCTGAGATCTCATGTCGGTGAGAGCTCGGATCTTCCTGGTTGGCATCAATTCTTCTCGTATGATGAACCCGAGGAACTTCTCGCATGTCACGCCAAAGACGCACTTGGCTGGATTAAGGCGCATCCCATATCTTCTCGGGCCAGAGAAGGTTTCCCGCAAGTCGCCGAGGTGTGCAACCCCGGCGACTTTTCACGATCATGTCGTCAACATATACCTCCATGTTTCGCCTATTTGCCGGGCTTAACACCTTGTTCACCATCCTTTGGTAGGTGGCGCCGCGTTTTAACCCGAACGGCATAACTTTGTAGAAGTAAGCTCCTTGGGGGTATGGAAGGCCAGTATGTTGCTGATCCTCGGGGCCATCCGGATCTGGTTGTAACCGAATAGGCGTCCCATGAAGGAGAAGCGCGCATCGCTGCTGAGTCGATCACCGGTCAATCCTAGGTAAGGGGAAGCAATCCTTCTGCAAGCACGATTAAGATCGGTGTAGTCGACACACATCCTCCACTTCCATTAGGCTTCTTGACGAGGACTACATTGACAGCCATTGAGGATACCGGACTTCCTCAATGAAGTCGACGCCAAGAGCCGACTTCCATTTGCACACCGTTGGCGCCGAGATCGAGGCCGGGTCTCTCGCCTTACCGAAAGCAGCGGTCGGGAAATGTGCAGATGGTGTTGAGAAACCTCGAATCAATTCCGGAGGTCGGCGCCTGTGCGAAGACATCGGTGCTTTCCTCGAGGAGGTCGATGAGTCAGGCCCGCTCTGATCATCCAGTGTCCGGCCGATTCCGACCGTCCGATCGGACGGGTCATCTTGCAGCGAATATTAACCGCCGGGTTTGTCACTCGATGCTCGGTCGGGCGCTGCGCCCGCGTGGGTCTTCGAGGGTTGTTCCGGCCTTTTCCTCTTACCTGTGGAGGTCGCTGTCAAGTAACACCGCTCGACTTCGAGATCTCCCGAACCTCTCCGACTCGCAAGACCGGTCGGGAATTTCAGCGTCCGTGGTATGTGGATATAATGGCCCTCACCGTTGAGGGTGGGTCGCCAGGATCGCTGCACGCAGAGGGAGGTCGACCACCGTAAAAGTTACCACAGAGTTTTGGCCTTCGAGAATCCCCGAGAGTCAACGGTAGGGTCACCGCACTCGCTGGCGAAATCGAGTCGCCAAAGCCGGTGAGTGCCGAGCGCAAGGGCTTGTGGCTTCCTTCGCAATCCCAACTTCAAAAAGCCTCAAATAGAGGATGTCGGCCGAGCTACCGTTGTCGCACCATAATCCTTCTGACCAGACGTTGGCTATTCGGGCCGACACCACCAACCACATCATGCTCGTCGCTCCCATGTCCCCTAAGGGGAATGTGATCTCCGGTTCGGTGGGAGGGTGGTATTCTGCTGCCACGGCGCGGCATAAGCTCTTCGACCGGCGCTATGCCCTCCAGCGGCCCTTGTAATCACGCCGATGTGTTGCTCGACCGGGCCTTCGGACGCAGTGGATGGTGCCCGCGGATGCCGGAGGTACTGATCTAAGTGACCTCTTCGGATCGCCTCTCAATTTGTCGCCTACCGTGGCATTGCTCCAGTATCATGTCCGCTTTACCGATGGAAGCGGCAATACCGTGCTATCGCCAGCTCGCCGGTTCTTCATCGGGCGGGCGGCCCGAGCATTCCCGCTCTTTATCCGAGGAATATTTGCCCGAGACGCCTTCAAGGGGGAGGTGGCGGCTCGACGCGTATGGGTGGGGTGGCCCATGCGGCGCCTCTTGGTGCGGGGACTCTGCCTAGTTGCCGTTCCCGATCGGGATGGATTAGAATGCCCCTGGCCGCTCTTCCTTCCTTCCCGACATCCGTGACTCGGCCGCCACGTATTGACTTGCCCACGAAACATCTCCGCGATGGACGCGGGGTCGCTTCCACCAAGGACCAAAGAAACTCGACGGCCGGAGCCCCATCATGAACGCCGCATCAATAACGATGGGTGAGCATCCGATAACTCCTGCATTCTCCGTGGTGAACCTTCGCACGGCGGGAGAGGGTTCGCCCTCCTTTGCTTCAAACCCGTGAGGAGTGCGACAGAAGGCTTTAGTCGCGCAAACGCCAAAAAGCGAGCTCAAGTCCTTGGCGAGCTGTTCAAAGGATGTCACCGCCCCGCTTTTTAAGGTGTTGTACCACGACGGGCGGATCCTTTCAACGCGGTGGGGAACGCCGCACATCAAGGCGCCCGAGGTTCCATATAGGGCCATTTGAGCCCGGAAGGCACGACGTGATCCGCCGATCACCGACTCCATCATAAAGGTCGATGGAGGAGGAGACGGAAGTTCAAGGGCACCGGGTATTCCCGCATGTCGGCGAACGGGACTCCTGGGACACTTCCTCGCTCGCTTTGGACTTACGGACGCCCTTTGCACTCTCATCCAGACGGCTATGGAACGGATTTGAGCCCGAAACAAGTCCGTCGACCGAGGACACCGCCTCAGTTCGGCGGACGCCCAGTGTTGTCGAGCCCGGTTCGCCTCTGAACCCGCGGCGGAGATCGGGAAGATGGTACCGCGGGATTGCCTCATGATGCCGAGGAGGGGTTCCGCCTTTGGAGAGTCGGCTCGCCGCCTCGAGTAGGCGGGGAGGACGGCCGACAAGATTTGCGTGGTCCCACTGCTGGGAAAGGTCTCAAAAGCCTCCGCCGTGACGGTGGGAGGAGCGGGGAACCCGACTTGGCGGGTAGAGTCCGGCGTCGCTAAATATACTCCGAGCGACCTGCCGCTGCGCAGGATCGCCCCTCCGTGGTTCGAGGACCGTGGGACCTCCGCGGAGGTGCCGAAGCGACCTTCGTCCCATGTGTCGTTGAAGGCGTTGCGGTGTAGACCCTCGGCGAGAGGCCCTCCTTCTAGCGCCAATCTGTTAGGGGAAACAACTTTACTGCGTGACCCGGGCGCACGACGCGAATCCGGGGTGCCTCAGACGGTTCGCCCGTCGAGGGCTCTCGCCCCGCCTCCGACCGCCCGAAAGGCGGCAGACGCCCGGCCGTCGCACCGCAGCAGGGCGGGTCGGATGCTCCGCCCGACCCCTCCGACGCCCAAGTAAGTCCTGGCCCGTCGGCCGAGCTCCCCAGAGAGAGAATTGCGGGGTGTTCGAGTCTACTCACCTCTCGGAGTGTTCTTTTTGGTTTCAAGTCCTCCGTCTCTGTCTTACCCATTCGGTTTAAATAGGTCGGACGGATGGCGTGCTTCCGGCTGCGTCTGCGGGTGGCGTACGGGCCTGACCTCGCAGGCCGGTGCCGTGGTCAACTTGGCGAGTAGTTGGGGCGATGCTGAGGAGAAGCGACGTCAGGCGATCAAATCGTGGGAGTGATAGAGCGCAAGAGGGGCGATGACGTCATCCGGGTGTACGACCGAAGATCAGGTGTCACATCATACTTAATACCCCTAACAGTCAATAATCTAAATTAAACTGGATCAACCATTTATTGGCTCTAAATCTAATAATAGTCGTGTTTTGACGGTTTGGTTTTGATTCTTGAAATTTAAAATTGATTTTGAAAAATCTAAATATCTCTTTAAATAATGAATCAATCCATTCCAACAAATTAATAAATAGTTATTTGGAGGGATGTTTAAAAAATAATACAGATAAATTTGAAATCGAAACTGAAAGTGTCGATTGCAGAAACAAAACCAAAAAGATCGATCTTAGAACCAAAAGAGTAAGTCACACTAATTTTATTCATATATTACCAACTTGATTATTATATATCGAGTCTTGATTGACCACAAACCAATTTCACATTCAAAAATAAGATGTCATTTTCGTATTATAAAAAATTATGCTTGTGCACAATCGTGGATCGTTTCGACCCTTCTTTGCAACAGTGGATTTCTTTTGCCCATTTGATTTGACATTTTTAAACTCTTAAAAATGACATATTTCTTACCACATATTTTTAGAAACACATATATACTTCTTAAAAATGAATAATATATATATAAGAGTATGCATACAGTATTTGTTGAGATATTCAGATTGATTAATGTATTATTATAAAAACAATAAATTTTACATTCGATGCTATATATGAGCATTATGTACATCATTTAATATTATATATATATAGTTGCATGATAATTTATTTTAATATTTTTTAAAGTAAACCAAATAATCCTCAAGTAGCTGAAACCTTGTTCCTTGACTCCACTCCCAACGTGGCTTTTTTTGGAGAGCAAGAAACACAATATTATCACGTGTTCTTTGACGATTCTGCTCGAAGAATCCAACCTCGTTTGTTCCATTTGGATGATTTGTTCTGTCTTTTTGTATGATATATTATATTGTTAGTAGGTATGTCCAAATCATACCGCTGTGAAAAATATATACATAGATCGAGAAAAACTGCAAGAGTAATAAAAGGCGGCTTATATTTTACCTCTTCCGCCTCCAAGTCTACTATAGGAATTGATTGTTATCTCCCCTCTTTGGTCAAACAATATTCTCCCTCTTCCCTTTCTCATTTAAGACGCCGCCTCCGATCTCCATCCGTATCTCCGTGCTGTTCATCGTCGAAGGCCATCAAGAAAGAGAGACGGACAAAGACGAGAGAGAGAGAGAGAGAGGGGTGACGATGGAGGTGGTGGTGCCGGTGCAAGACTTCCACTTCGACAGCGCGTGCACTAGCCCCTTCGTGAGCGCTCCGTCGAAGGGGAAACAACTTTTTTACCGTGACCCCGGGGCGCACGGTGCGGAATCCGGAAACCGGGGGGTCGTCTCGACACGTTCGCCCGCCGAGGGCTCGCTGCCCGCCTCCCGACCGCTCCGAAAGGCGGCGGCACGCTCCGGTCGTCGGTACCTGCAGCAGGGCGGGTCGGATGCTCCGCCCGACCCCTCCGACGCTCAAGTCAGACCTGGCCCGTCGGCCGAGCTCCCCAGAGAGAGAATTGCGGGGTGTTCGAGTCTACTCACCTCTCGGAGTGTTCTTTTTGGTTTCCAGTCCCTTTCTCTGTCTTACCTATTCGGCTTAAATAGGTCGGACGGATGGCGTGCTTCCGGCTGCGTCTGCGGGTGGCGTACGGGCCTGACCTCGCAGGCCGGTGCCGTGGTCAACTTGGCGAGTAGTTGGGGCGATGCTGAGGAGAAGCGACGTCGGGCGATCAAATCGTGGGAGTGATGGAGCGCAAGAGGGGCGATGACGTCATCCGGGTGTACGACCGAAGACCAGGTGTCACGTCATACTTAATACCCCTAACAGTCAATAATCTAAATTAAACTGGATCAACCATTTATTGGCTCTAAATCTAATAATAGTCGTGTTTTGATTCTTGAAATTTAAAATCGATTTTGAAAAATCTAAATATCTCTTTAAATAATGAATCAATCCATTCCAACAAATTAATAAATAGTTATTTGGAGGGATGTTTAAAAAATAATACAGATAAATTTGAAATCGAAACTGAAAGTGTCGATTGCAGAAACAAAACCAAAAGATCGATCTTAGAACCAAAAGAGTAAGTCACACTAATTTTATTCATATATTACCAACTTGATTATTATATATCGAGTCTTGATTGACCACAAACCAATTTCACATTCAAAAATAAGATGTCATTTTCGTATTATAAAAAATTATGCTTGTGCACAATCGTGGATCGTTTCGACCCTTCTTTTGCAACAGTGGATTTCTTTTGCCCATTTGATTTGACATTTTTAAACTCTTAAAAATGACATATTTCTTACCACATATTTTTAGAAACACATATATACTTCTTAAAAATGAATAATATATATATAAGAGTATGCATACAGTATTTGTTGAGATATTCAGATTGATTAATGTATTATTATAAAAACAATAAATTTTACATTCGATGCTATATATGAGCATTATGTACATCATTTAATATTATATATATATAGTTGCATGATAATTTATTTTAATATTTTTTAAAGTAAACCAAATAATCCTCAAGTAGCTGAAACCTTGTTCCTTGGACTCCACTCCCCAACGTGGCTTGTTTTGGAGAGCAAGAAACACAATATTATCACGTGTTCTTTGACGATTCTGCTCGAAGAATCCAACCTCGTTTGTTCCATTTGGATGATTTGTTCTGTCTTTTGTATGATATATTATATTGTTAGTAGGTATGTCCAAATCATACCGCTGTGAAAAATATATACATAGATCGAGAAAACTGCAAGAGTAATAAAAGGCGGCTTATATTTTACCTCTTCCGCCTCCAAGTCTACTATAGGAATTGATTGTTATCTCCTCTTTGGTCAAACAATATTCTCCCTCTTCCCTTTCTCATTTAAGACGCCGCCTCCGATCTCCATCCGTATCTCCGTGCTGTTCATCGTCGAAGGCCATCAAGAAAGAGAGACGGACAAAGACGAGAGAGAGAGAGAGAGAGGGGTGACGATGGAGGTGGTGGTGCCGGTGCAAGACTTCCACTTCGACAGCGCGTGCACTAGCCCCTTCGTGAGCGCTCCGTCGAGCCCGAAGCTCCTCGGCGATCCCTTCGACTTCTTCCGCCACTACACCAGCGCTCCCACCAGCCCGACGCGCGCCTCCGCCGTCTACGCCCGCTTCGACGCTGTCTCCAACAACGATTCTCTCCCTCCGGCGGCCGCCGCCTCCGGCAACGGCTTTGACTTGGAGGAGAAGGTCGGCACGACCAAGCCCTGCGGCAGCTCCGCGAAGGATGAGCCGGAGGACGTGTCTGACTTCGTTTTTGAGTTCAGTGGCCACCTTGACAAAGACGGGTTGCCGGTGCTGACCACCGCCGATGAGCTCTTCGAAGAAGGGAGGATCCGGCCGCTGAAGCCCCCTCGTCGAGTGACGCATCAGGTTATGGAAGACACGAGCAGCGTGGCCTCCTCGCCGAGGTCACCGAAGCAGAGGGGCTTGTGGTCTCCCCGCCACCGAGGCAGTGGAGGACGGGAAGAAGAGTTTGAGCCCTTCTCCGCAGAGACGGTGCAACTGACGAGAGATCGAGGGAGCGACAAGGAACCTAACCCTCCCTCGTTCTCTTCTCCCAGAAGTCGGAAGGGATGGAGATCGCTCTCTCCGCTCAGAGAAGGGGGTCTCTTCAAGACCGCTGCCAACAACTCTCCTCCTCCCCCCACCGTTTCCACAGCCGCCCTGAAGAGTGGCGGCGGCAGCGGAAGCAAGAAGTGGCGGCTGAAGGATTTACTCCTCTTCCGGAGTGCGTCTGAGGGACGCGCCACCGGCAATCGGAGCAAGGATCCTCTCCGCAAGTACACTCTGCTATCACCATCATCATCATCAAACAAGAAAGCTACCACCGAGGACTTGAAGAACTCGAGCTTCAGATCGACCGACAGCAGCGGGTCGATCAGGAGGCGGAGTTGCCACCTGGCGTCCTCGCATGAGATGCACTATGCCGCGAACCGGGCAGCGTCGGAGGAACTGAAGAAGAAGACCGCACTTCCCTACCGGCAGAACCTTTTCGGTTGCCTCCACTTCAACCCGGCCGTGCTCAGCATTTCCAGGGCATTCGACAGCCGACGATGACGGTGACGAACATTCTTGTTGTCCTTCGTTTGTAATAATAATCAGAACGACGCCTCATGCAATTCAAAACACCGATCTTTATTCCTTCTCTACAGACTGTGTCAACTCCCTGTCTCATACCAAGTAATCTGAAATCATGAACGCAAAGGGAACATTTACGCTGTGCTGGTCACATGTGAGCACCGCACAAGTCTGGTATGAGCGTATGAACATAAACATGCAAGAAATGTCGAGGTTTCCTACGGACAAATGGCACCAAGAACGCAACGTCAGCCCACGCTGGGTGAAGAAGGTGAAACCACAGCAGAAGTCGAGGCCATCTGCGTCAGCTGCAATGAACCTGTGGCACGCCGCAGTGTGCATTTCAGCTTTCGATGGCAGGGTTCCATTGACTTTTCCTATGTGAGCCATGGCTTTACATCGGTTTCCCCACCGCCGGGCCTTCTACACGTACCACACCTCGCTGCTTTCTCCGACAATTCTGCTCCTGCCGCTCCGGGTTTCGACAGAAAGTCCAATCCGATCGGTGAAAACGGATGCTGATCATAGAGGAATAGTACTACCGTAGGTTTTGGTGTGTAGCTCGCACAAGTCAAAAACATGAGAAAAAGCAGTGTCCAACCACATGAAAGCATCAAAGAGCCTCGTGATTTCCATGTCGAAGCTGCCGACTCCAAAGAGAGCAAATTGGTATAACTGGAGAACAGAAGTTACACTACATCATGAAAGGTTAATTTCGTCGATGGGCAACAGAAATGGACAGCAAACGATTGATAAAAATCATAGCAGGTCGAAGATGCAACTCGAGTCCAGTGTTTGCATCACCTGCTCTCCATCTGGTGGATGATTTCTGAAGCCGATTCCAATGACCAAAACGTCGTCTGCCGACCAGAGTTTGTGGCTATGTTATGAGGAATTATTATGATGTGGATGGCAAGAAAGGAGGCCCCCAAAGTCCACAGCGTTATTTATTAGCTTATTGCGAGTCGCTTGAACCTATCGAACTGGAAAATAGACTGTTGTTACCTGTGGAAAGTGTAGTGCACTCTCTGGATTCTTAGATGCTGTTGTCGATCACAATCGCCAAACCATTCTCCAATCAAGCTTAGGAGTGATGGGGTTAACTCCACCTGCAAGTTGGGTGGCCTAAAATGGTGGGCGTGTCAAAGCTCCACACGTGGGTGGTCGGCACAATAGAGGACACTAAATCGATCGAGAAAGGAGGAGCACCACGTCGTCTTCCACCTCGATTCTGCGCGTGGTGTTGCAGGGTGACGGGGTTATGTTTCGGGGGTTCTGCCTGCAGCCTGTATGATGAAATGCTCAGCGGATTTCTTTGACGACCTCCCTCGGGGACAGATAGAGCGGTTGGATCGGCAGGTAGGAATTGCGGAAAACGATGGAACAGTAGCCACGTCGTGCTGGTTTCGAACATAGTCCAAACATATGAACGCGATTTGGACTGCGGCACTGCGGATTGTGGTGAGATGCAGAATTCTTGGGTTGCCAGCTTCATGTGACTGATAAGAACAAGACAGGAACAAATAACATGGCATGGATTGTACTGTGAAGTGGTTCCAGAGAAATCACAAGCGCAGCTGTGGAAGATTAATACCCTCCTCTACGAAGCAATGCGTCAGATTTCACACCCAGTAGTAGATTAATACCCTCCTCCTCTATTTAAAATAGACTTATTTCAATATCATAAAAAAATTAATTTATTCAAGAGAAATATTCATTGCATTTGGGAGATTTATTCTATCAAGAATAAAAATAGATGGAAGGACAAATCAAAATGACTATTGGTTCTTGAAGAGATTTCTTGAAAGAGTGATTCATTCTGAATACAATTAATGTAATATATCTTTGCGGACTATATAAACCTGTTGGGTCATGAAAAACATAGAGTTTGTGAAATTGTAAAGAGTCTTTTTAGAGAAAAATAGAAAGTTAATCTTGTCCTACTCTTCCTCTATTTGAAAACTCTATCCCTTCTTCCTATCAAGTTTTTCAACATTTGGTATCAAAGTATAGGTTAACCGATGGCCTCTTCCCCAAATACCATCCAAATTTAGATCGCTAGATTGACAAAGAAAAATTATGATATATAGTGCATCTAAATGAAGGTTCTTCTAGGCTCCCAAGATGTATGAGAGTTTGTAGAAGATGGATTTATTGAGCCAAGTCCAACAGAAGAAGGAGTAATGAATGCAGAAGTAAGAAAACAACTCAAAGATAGAAAAAAGGAGGAGAAAAAGGCTTTATTCATGATCTACAAAGGACTTGACAATACAATGTTTGAGATCATCGCTCCAGCAAATACTTCAAAGGAGGCTTGGGAAATACTTCAAAAAATATTTGGTGGTGTTGATAAGGTAAAGAGGTGTTGATAAGGTAAAGAAACTTTGTCTACAAATTTTACGAGCCAACTTTGAAAAATTACAATAAGGTATTTTTGAAACTATTTCTGATTATTTCTCAATAGTCATTTCTATTTTTCATCAAATGAGACAAAATAGTGAACAAATAAGTGATCAAAAAGTAATAGAAAAAAAATACTAAGATCTTTAGATCCAAAATTTGATTTTATTGCTATTGTGATTGAAGAATCTAAAGATTTGAAAAAAATATATCTTTAGAACAACTTATGGGCTCTCTTTAAGTTCATGAACAAAGAATTACAAAAAGAGAAGAAAACAAAACTTTGGAGCAAGCACTACAAACCAAGCTTACTCTTGAAAACAAATGTGAATCAAATTTTCAAAGAGGAAGAGGTCATGGACAAAAAGGAAGAGGAGGCAGAAATCAGACCAATCAGGAATCTCCAAACAATGAAGGTGGTGGAGAAAATTCTAGCCAAAGAGGCCAAGGTTATAGTTGAGGATGTGACCGAGGTCGTGGACGTGGTAGAAATTTTAAAAGGTCTGAAATATAATGCTATATGTACAAAAGGTACGGGCATTACTCCTTTGAATGTTATTATAATCCTAACAATCAAGGTAATAAGGCAAATTCTATTGAGAAAGAAAAGAATGAAAATCAAGTTTTGCTAATGACATATGATAATATGATAAACTGAAAGAAAATCAATTTATGACATGGTATTTAGATACTAGAGCTTCAAATCACATGTGTGGCATTAAAGATTTATTTTTAAAAATAGATATAAGTTATTTTGGAAATATTACATTTGGTGATATATCTAAGAGACCAGTAAGAGGCAAAGGTAAAATTTTCCTTGAACTAAATAATGACAAAGAGTTATGCATTTCAGATGTTTATTATGTTCTTGATATGAAAAATAATATTTTGAGTTTGAGACAATTATTTGAAAAAGATTATAATATTGAGATGAAAGATATGGCTCTTTCAATTAATGACAAGAATAGAATATTGATATCACATATGAAAATGACAAAGAATATATGTTTCGTTTGCATTTATGTATTTTTGATCGATCAAATTATTTTAAGACTGATATTGAGAATATTTCTATACTATGGCATCTTAGATATGCTCATTTAAATTTTGAAGCTTTAAAACTTCTAGAGAAATATAATATGATAACAGGAATGCCAAGAATTGATCATCCATCAAAATTATGTGAAGTATGTGTTATGGGTAAGCAAGAAAGAAAGCCTTTCGAAGTCAGAAGGACAAGAAGAGCATAGCATCGGCTTGATTTGGTACACTTAGATGTTTGTGGCCCTATTAATCCAGTATCACTTGGAGGAAGCAGGTATTTTCATACTTTCACTAATGATCATAGTGACAAAACTTGGATTTATATATTAAAAGAAAAGAAAAAAGTTTTCAGTAAATTCAAAGAATTTAAGGAGTTGGTTAAAAAATAAAGTGGTTGTAGGATTAAATGTTTAAGAACAAATAGAGGTGGTGAATATATATCAAATAAATTTAAAATTTTTTGTAAAAACAATGGGATTTTATATCAATTTACAATGTCATACATATCTCAACAAAATGGTATCTCAGAAAGAAAAAAATAGGACTATACTTAATGTGGTCTTATGCATGTTAAAGGAAAGAAGAATTCCCAAAAGAAGCATGGAGCTTACAGAAATCAAGAGTTGATCATTTGAGAATTTTTGAAAGTATTGCATTTGCTAAGATATCAAAAGAAAAGAGAATAAAACTAGAGGATAAAGGTCAAAAATGTATTTTGTTAGATTATGCTGAAAATTCTAGTGGTTACAAACTCTATAATCCTATCACAAATAAAGTTGTGATATCAAGAGATGTTCAGTTTAATGAACAACAGATTTGGAACTAGAAAAGTGATGAGCAACATAAAAAAGCCATAGCTTCATAAGAAGATGATATAATACAAGCAAACACTGAAGAGGCTTTACCGGAATCATCACCTAGATAAGCTAGGTCACATGATTCAAGAAGTCCGATTATAAGAAGAACAAGACCAGTTCAGGAGCTCTATGATGTGACTCGAAGGATTGATACTAACAATGATGAACTTTTTGTATTTTATCTTTTTACAAGATATGATTCATTAACCTTCGAAAAAGCTTGTAATGAAGAAAAATGACGACAAACAATGAATGAAGAGATTTGTATAATTAACAAAAATAATACATGGGAGCTTACTACACTTCCAGAAGACCATTAAGCGATCGGTATTAAGTGGATCTTTAAAACAAAAAGAAATGCATAAGAAGAGATGGAAAAATACAAAGCATGATTGGTTGTAAAGGGATACAAACAATAATATGGGATTGACCGAAGTATTTGCACCAGTTGCTCGATTGGAAACACATTTCTTAATAGAGTTCTTGAAGAAAAGATATATATTCAACAACTTCGAAGGAAACTTGACATGTTAGATGAAACAAGTTTAAGGGGGATAATGTTAGAAATAAATTTGTTCCAATATCATAAAAAGACTAATTTATTCAAGAGAAATGTTCATTACATCAAGATGGAGATACATTCCATCAAGAATAAAAATAGATAGAAGGATAAATCAAAATGAGTATTGATTCTTAAAAAAAAATTTAAAAAAAATAATTCATTCTGAATACAATTAATATAATATATCTTTGGGGCTATATAAATCTCAATATATTGGGTCATAAAAAATATAGAATTTATGAAATTGTAAAAAGGCTTTTGAGAAAAAATTAGAAAGTTAATCTTATTTTAGTTTTGAAAATTTTATTCCTTTTTCCTATTAAATTTTCAGAAGCAAACAAGTACATGATAAATATAATGGTGAAAAGCCAACAATTCCACGGAAAAGACAACATAGAAGCAAGCTGCACTCCTCCCACGTTTTAAATGCAAGGACTGCTTACTATTCCACCGAAAAGACAGCAATATCTGATGGACCGGTGAAAACATTGTTGTCCCATTAGCACAGTCGCAGCTCGTACTGTAAAAATAAAAAAGAATAACTGCAGAATCATGAAATGGTTAATGTTAGTCGATATATTTATCCATATGATCTATGGGTCAGAAAATAAAAGATGGTCCCATGAGATGGTTCTTCACGTACAAAATCACCCGGCTGCCTAAATTTGATATTTAATGATGCTACAACCTTGAACAAATCTGCTTCCAAGAAGCCATGAGAATCCACTGACATAATTGCCTAAACTTAAATAAGACTTTTCACATGATACCTAAATAATGTCATCCTTAGCCATAACACCGTAAAGAACATGTACATGTCAGAAGGTAAACTGAAAACTAGAAACTGAAACATCGAACAGGTTAAATATAAGTTACACAAACGATCCCGAAAATAGCTTTGGGCACCATGATTCTTGCCAAATAGACTCGTCTGCAGCTCAAGCCATCCCCCATTACCCTTGGAAAAAGAACAAATATCCAGATGGAAGAGCGGAAGCTGCTTTGTACATCTTTTTGTCATCTCAAAACCAGCAAAGAAGTGTTGGGAAAAAAAATGTTGACGTGGAATAATTTTTTTTAGATATTTGTGTATCAAAATAAGTTTTTCATAAAAATACCAACTTTATATTATAAGTAAATATTAACCAGAATAATATTAATAGTAGAACAACTGATCAATCACAAGTGAGATCGAATTTTTAACATGAAAAATTTAATACAGAAAAAATTACGAGACCGTAGTCCACTTCAAACTTTCAATATCACCAATAATGATAATATATTTATAATACATCTTCTCTAAAATAATAAGAGGATCATAATAACATCAAGATTACATATCTTGGCTCAACAATAGTACGTCATCATCATATAGATGGATCTCATCTAAAAAAAAATTTAGATCTCACCAAATAAGTATAACAAGAAAGTACCTTAAAAAGGATAAATTATAGATCGGCACCGTTAGGATTGTAGAGTTTACTATAAGAATTCTCCACGTAAAATTTGGGCTAAAATTAACAAAGTTTAGCCGTCGACAATCAAACAAAAAATTCAGAATCCTAATTTTCCTCTCTCCTCCTTCGCTCTCTTTTTCCTTTCTCTCACTACGCCGCCGTACGCTGCATACCGCACGCTGTACGCTCCGCGACACATTCCAAAGAAAAAAAAACTCAAATTTCTTTTTATTTATTTGTTTTCTTTAATTAATTGATTTGGACTCAAAGGCTCAATTATCTAGTAGTCCAAGCTCACTTATGAGCTGAATCCAATAATTCTTCCCCTCCAATTCATATGGTGGGCTGTACTAAGCCCGCTCATCACCTACAAGCTTCAAGCTTCTCCTTAGACAAAGACTTTGTCAATATGTCTGATCCATTCTCATTGGTATGCATCTTTTTCAATTGTAATTCTTTTATCTCAAACACATCACGAATCCAATGATATCTCACATTAATATGCTTGGATCTAGAATGGTATGTTGAATTCTTAGATAAGTGAATGACACTCTAACTATCATAGTAAATAGTATATCCTTCCTGTTTCAAGCCCAATTCCTATAGAAACTTTTTCATCCATAAAACTTCCTTACAAGCTTCAGTAATAGCTATGTATTCTGCTTCTATGGTTGATAGAGCAATATATTTCTGTAACTTAGATTGCCAAGAGACTACTCCCCCTGCAAATGTCATCAAGAACCCCGAAGTGGACTTCCTGGAATCAGTATCACCAGCCATGTCTGCATCTGTGTATCCTTCTAACACAGGTTCATCATTGCCAAAACATAAACACAACCTGAAAGTACATCTTAGATAACTTAATATCTATTTTACTGCTGTCCAATGTTCTTTTCTACGATTAGAGAGAAATCGACTAACAACTCCAACTGCATGAGCTATATCTGGCCTAGTACAAACCATAATATATATCAAACTGCCCATTGCAGATGAGAAAGGCACTCTAGACATTTCTTCTTTTCCTTTCTCACTTGTCGGACATTGTTTTGAGCTGAACTTAAAATGACCTGCAAGTGGAGAACAAACTGTTTTGGCTTTACTCATATTGAATCTTTCAAGAACCTTCTTAATGTAGATATTCTAAGATAGCCAAATCTTCCCTTTCTTCCTA
Organism: Musa troglodytarum; assembly: GCA_023547065.1. Lineage (NCBI taxonomy): Eukaryota > Viridiplantae > Streptophyta > Magnoliopsida > Zingiberales > Musaceae > Musa > Musa troglodytarum. Next base: position 12,703,036 of record CP097509.1, on the reverse strand, counting down.
TCACGAAGAATCTTCATGCCAAGTATTTGTTTTACCGATCCCAAGTCTTTCATAGCAAAAGTCTTAACTTTCTTTTAAGTTTTTCAATTTTATCAGCATCATGACCAACAATCAGTATATCATCAACATATAGTAGGAGAATAATGAAATCATCATCTGAAAATTTTTTTGTAAACACACAATGATCAGATGTGGTTCTACTGTACCCTTGGCTTATCATAAAGGAATCAAACTTCTTGTACCACTGTTTGGGTGTATGTTTAAGACCATATAAACTTTTTCTTAGCTTGCACACTATATTTTTTTTTTCTTGACTTTGAAGTCTTCTGGTTGCTCCATGTAAATTTCTTCTTCTACGTCACTATGAAGAAATATAGTTTTCACATCAAGTTGCCCAACTTCTAAATTCAACCAGGCAGCTAAACCAAGAACAACTTGGATATATGACATTTTCACCACAGGAGAAAATATTTCTTCAAAGTCAATACCTTTCTTCTGACTGAATCCCTTCATAACTAGTCGTGCCTTGTATCTTTGTTGTGAGCTATTATTTTCAGTCTTCAATCTGTAAACTCATTTATTCTTGAGAGCTTTCTTCTTTTTAGGCAACTTTACCAAGTTATAGGTGTGGTTCTCAAGCAAGGATCTCATCTCTTCTTACATGGCTTTAACCCATTCATTCTTATGCTCATGTAGAATAGCTTCTTAGTAAGTTTCTGGCTCTCCCTCATCAGTAAGCATAACATACTCATGTGGAGGATATCTTATAGATGGTTGTCGCTCTTTTATGGATCTTCTCAATAGAATCTCAATTGGTGGTGGATGTGCTTACTCAATTGGTTCAACTTCATCAACTGTAGAAGTATCATCACTAATATTCTCACTACATTCTTCTTCTTCATCTCCCCTATGATCATCATGAACTATAGGTGGAGGAACTGAACCCAAACTCGAAGGAATATAAGCAGAGGTTTCTGGCTTCTCAACATTATCACCATTATCAAACAATTGGTCTTCAAGAAACACAATATCCCTTCTTCTAATAATCTTCTTGTTCATTGGATCCCATAATCTGTACTCAAATACTTCATGACCATATCCCAAGAAAATACATGCATTTGTCTTATTATCAAGCTTGGATCTCTCATCTTTGGGAATATGTATAAATGTTTTGCACCCAAAGACTCTCAAATAATCATAAGATACATCTTTCCCTTTCCATATTCTCTTTGGAACATCACCTTTCAGATGAACTAATGGAGAAAGATTTATCAGATCAACTGTAGTTCTCATAGCCTTCCTCCAAAATGACTTAGGTAACTTGGCGTGGGAAAGCATACACCTAATCCTTTCTTCAATGGTTCTGTTCATCCTTTCTGCCACACCATTTTGCTGAAGAGTTTTTGAAACTGTTTTCTTAAGCCTGATACCATGAAACCTATAATAATTCTCAAAAGGACCCTTGTACTTGCCACCATTATCTACTCGAACACTCTTTAGCTTTCTGTCAGTTTCTCTTTCAACACTAACATGAAATTCTTTAAAGACATTGAGTACCTGATCTTTAGATTTCAAAGCAAAAGCCTAAACTTTTCTAGAATGATCATCAATAAAAGTAACAAAATAAAGAGCACCTCCATGAGTTCTAGTTTGCATAGTATAGACATCAGTATGAACTAAATCAATAATATTTGATCTTATAGATGACGGATAAGTATGAAATGTATCTCTTTGTGTTTTTCCAACTAAGCATTCATCACAAGATTTAAGTGATGTACCTTGCAACTCTGGTAAGAACTGCTTTCAAGCAAGAGTTTGAAGTACATTCTCGCTGATATGACTAAGCCTCTTATGCTAAAGATCTATGCTTTCATTCTTTTGAATTGCATTGATCACTCCTTTGTGTAGCTTAGCTTCCATAATATAAAAAGAGTTTAACTTCTTTACTCTCACCACAACTAGAGAACCTTTAGTGAGCTTCCATTTGCTTTCACCAAAATAGTGTGTAAATCCCTCATCATCAAGTCTGCCTATAGATATCAAATTTAGATGAATATCTGGAACATGTCTAACGTCTTTGAGTATCAATTTGCTTCAAGTACTAGTCTCTAAACAAATATCTCCAATACCCACAATCTTGGATGTACCATTGTTTCCCATTCTAACATTGCCAAAATCACCAATAGTATAGGATCTGAAGAAATCACCATGAGAAGTAACATGAAATAAAGCACCAGAGTCAATTACCCAGTTACTGTCCTGAGTTGCAAGACTAACAGATCCATCATCACAAACAATAATGATATCATCTTCAGCAGCAACTGTATTGGTCTCTTTTTCATTTTTCTTCCTTTCATTCTATTCTCGCTTCCAAAACCTACACTCTTTCTTCATATGACCTGGCCTATTGCAGTGAAAACACTTAATATCTCTTCTAGACTTGGATCTTCCTCTATAACCATGTAGATTTCTACTGTGACTTCTTCCACGTCTTTCCTGTTTTTTAGTAACAAGTGCACCAGAAGAAGTTTCTCCCTGTTCTTTCCTTCTGGCATCTTCATTCAGTAAACTATCTTTAACCATGTCTATAGTTAGAGCCCCCTCTAGCGTGGAGTTACAAATTGTCATCACATACGTTTTCCAACTTTCTAGTAAAGAGCTAAGAAGTAGCAATCCCTACATTTCATGATTTATATTCATTTTCATAGTAACCAACTTGTTTGCAAGACTTTAAAATAGGCTTATGTGCTCAACAATGTTGCCACCATCTTTATACTTCAAATTAACAAGTCTTCTAAGGAGAGAAATTCTATTTTCCACTATCTTTTTCGCAAACAGATTTTTTAACCTTCGCCAAACAATATCAGCTCTGGTTTCATCAGAAATATGCTCATGCAAATTTATATTCATCCATCTTCTAATATAAGCAATAGTTTTCCTATGTTGGACCTCTCATTCCTCCTCTTCCATAGTAGAGGGTTTTTCTTTAACTTTGATGACCTTATACAAATCTTTGCAATAGAGTAAATCTTTCATCATACGCCTCCAAGTAGAATAATTTGATGAATTCAATTTAATTATACCATCTGATTCTTCCATTTCAATCCCATAAGAAAATTAGTAGTAAATAACAACCTGCTGCTCTGATACCACTTGTTGGGAAAAAATCTGTTAATGGGAAATAATTTTTTTTCCTCTTTGTGTATCAAAATGGATTCCTCATCAAAAATATCAACTTGATATTATAAGCAAATATTAACCAGAACAATATTGCAGAATAACTGATCACTCATAAGTGAGACCGAATTTTTAACGTAAAAAACCCAATACGGGAAAACCACGAGACCGTAATCAACTTCAAATTTCCACTATCACCAATAATAATAACAGGTTTACAATAGATCTCTAAAATAACAAGAGGATCATAATAACATCAATATCACATATCTTGGCTCAACAATAGTGCATCATGGATTTCATCTAAAAAAAATTTTAGATCTTACCAAATAGATATAGCAGGAAAATACCTTAGAAAGGATAAATCGTAGATCGGTATCATTAGGATTGTAGAGTTTACTGTAAGAATTCTCTACGTCAAATTTGGATCAAAACTGATGAAGTTTGGCCACTGATCGTCGATCAGAAAATTTAGAATCCTAGTTTTTCTCTCTCCTTCTTCGCTCTCTCTTTCCTTTCTCTGGCTACACCGTCACACGCTGCACACCGCACACCCTGTACGCCCACGTTTCAAACAAAAAATATTTTTTCTTCTCACCTATTTATTTTTTTAAATTAATTGATTTAAATTGAAAGATTAAATTATCTGATCCAAGCTCACTTATGGACTGGACCCAACCAGAAGACAGCTTTTGTTGACTTGATATGTTCTCATTTGATGCCCAAACAAACAAGCACAAGGTTGCATACCATTCCATGCAACAAATGAAGCACTGTCAGGTTTTGCTTCACAAAACGACTTGTAGAGGCCCGTGAGTGGTTTCTCCCCTTCTTCCATTCTTTTCCCTGCAGCCTCCCTTGCTTTCAGAGCCTCTGCTTCCTCTTCTGATATCACCTTCGCTTTTTCACCAACCCTTTTTGTCCTTTTAACAGCCACTGAAGATTGTGCACCCTTAACAGCTCTCATGGGGTTCAATGGTGTTGAGATAACCAACCCCGGAGCTCGGCCAACTATGGGTTTGGGAGCAGCTCCATCTTCTGCACAACATGATCATTCGTCATTCCATCGAAATTGAGAGTGAAACATAACGAAGTTGTGACATTATCAAGGTCCAGATATTTTTGACGTTAAAAGAGGAGAATAACATGATTATTTCAGTTGCAACTTCATCCCTTTTTGATGTAATACTTCACAAGGCCTCCTTTTATAGGGCCAAAATTGTCGGGAAACTACAGTAACTCGAAGCATAATTGCGACAAGTCAACAAAAGTTCCAAGACAAGTGAAACCAAGTTTCCTGAAAATAACTCATCCCATGATTCCAACATTTGCCCCAGTCTACGTCTCTTGCGCTTTGTGCAACTCATTTTAGAATTCATAGTTGGGCCACCATAACATGTCCAAAATAAAAAGTCCCATGGACCAACTAGATCCTGCTAATAACAATGACATTTTGCATCCACAAACCATTCAAGTCTATACAGTGGATATGGGTTCAGGTCAGCAGACAAATAGGGTCAATGTCTGGAATCATCAACATACGAAGGTCTCAGTATCGAACTCTTTAGATAGGAGGCAAATTTAGAAGACTGGTTTGCAGTCTGGCAACCTTACCGTACAATGCAGAGTCTGCTAGTAGATGGTACTCTGAATCAGTATGGAGTTGTAAGGAGTGGTATGGTGAGTGAAGGAAAGAAAGTTTTACTAATGCGAGTGACTGTTGACATGGTATGCAAATCAAGTTCTGTGGAAGTAATAGTATGCATGTTGGTTTTCGAAGTTTAGGAGAATAATTTGAGAAGAATATTTGTCTTTTTACCATTTCTAGTCGCAGCTGAACACTGGGCTTCATCTGTAATTTTCTTATTAGATTGCAGTCCATCACTGGTATCCGCTCTCTGGAAAGAAGCCAAATCGTTCTGGTAGCTCTTCTTTGCTTTTTGCATGACACATTAAAATATAAAGAACCATCAAACCAAAACATTTCAATGATGATAATGACACTACGTTAACATTAATGTCATGTTTCATAGGAAAATTACTGCTTCTATTTCCTTTACGGCACGTGCTGCTTCTTTTTGTTCCTTCTCCCAGGCAGCGCTCTCCTTTCTCATGGTAGCAAGCCTCTTAGCAACATTGTCCTTGTGGCGCTGGCCAAGTTCACGAGTTCTGATGCTCAAAGGGTTGTTTGCAATATATATCTTGCAGAAATCACACCATTTGTTTCCTTGACTAACCCAATACTGCAAAAAACATGCAGAAAAAGATACCATAACCTGCTTCTGAAGTAGTAAGACAGCAAAGAAATGACTCTAAGACCTAAGCTCAAATTTTCTTTCATTAGATTGATCACTTAACGCCGAAGTGCCTAATTTGCTACATTATTCTCTAATATGAAATATATTTTTTTCCTCTTTGTGTATCAAAATGGATTCCTCATCAAAAATACTAACTTGATATCAAAAATAAATATTAACCAGAACAATATAAATAGCAGAACAACTGATCAATCACAAGTGAGATCGAAGTTTTAACGTGGAAAACCCAATACAAGAAAAATCATAGGTCTGTAGTCTACTTCAAACTTTTATTATCACCAATAATGATAACAGGTTTACAATAAATTTTCTCTAAAATAATAAGAGGATCATAATAATATCAAGACCATATATCTTGGCTCAAGAATAACTGATCAATCACAAGTGAGACCAAGTTTTAACGTGAAAAATCCAATACGAGAAAAATCACGGGACTGTAGTCCACTTCAAACTTCCACTATCACCAATAATGATAATAGATTTACAATAAGTCTTCTTTAAAATAATAAGAGGATCATAATAATATTAAGACCATATATCTTGGCTCAAGAATAGTATGTCATAATCACATACATGGATCTCATCAAAGAAAAATTTTAGATCTCACCAAGTAGGTACAGCAGGAAAGCATCTTAGAGATGATAAATCACAGATCAGCACATTAGGATTGTAGAGTTTACTGCAAGGATTCTCCATGTCAAATTTGGGCCAAAACTAATGAAGTTTGGCCACTAATCGTCAAGTAGGAAATTTAGTATCCTAGTTTTTTTTTCTCTTCACCTTCGCTCTCTATTCTTTCTCTCTCTGTGCCACCACAGTTTGCTGTACGCAAAAACCCTTCTCTGCACACCTACACGCACACGTCTCTTTTTTTTTCTTTTTTTTTCTTTTTTTCTTTAATTAACTGATTTGGGCTTAAAATTCTAATTATCCTGTCCAAGCCCACCTATGGGCTGGACCCAACAATTCTCCCCCTCCAGCTCATATGGTGAGCTGTACTAAGCCTGCTCTTTGCCTACAAGCTTCAAGCTTCTCTTTAGGCAAAGACTTTATCAACATGTCTGATCCATTGGTATGCACCTTTTCCAATTGTAATTCTTTCATCTCAAGCACATCATGAATCTAATGGTATCTCATATCAATATACTTAGATCTAGAATGGTATGTTGAATTCTTAGAGAGGTGAATGACACCCGACTATCACAGTAAACAATATATCCTTCCTGTTTCAAGCCCAATTCCTGTAGAAACTTTTTCATCCATAAAGTTTCCTTACAGGCTTCAGTAATGACTATGTATTCTTCTTCTGTAGTTAACAGAGTAACACAATTTTATAACTTAGATTGCCTAGAGACTTTTTCCCCTGTAAATGTTATCAAGAACCTCGAAGTGGACTTCCTAGAATCAGTATCACCTAACATGTCTGCATCTGTGTACCCTTCTAACACAAGTTCACTATTGCCAAAACATAAACACAACCTGGAAGTACCTCTTAGATATCTTAATATCCATTTTATTATTGTCCAATGTTCTTTTCCAGGATTAGAGAGAAATCGGCTAACAACTCCAACTACATATGCTATATCTGGCCTAGTACAAACCATAGCATATATCAAACTGCCTACCACAGATGAGTAAGGCACTCTGGACAATTTTTTTCTTTCTCACTTGTCGGACATTGTTTTAAGCTAAGCTTAAAATGACCTGCAAGTGGAGAACAAACTGCTTTGGCTTTACTCATATTGAATCTTTTAAGAACCTTGTCAATGTAGGTCTCCTGAGATAGCCAAATCTTCCCTTTCTTCCTATCATGAAGAATCTTCATGCTAAGTATTTGTTTCACCGATCATAAATCTTTCATGGTAAAAGACTTACTTAGCTCTCTTTTAAGCTTCTCAATTTTACTAACATTAAGACCAACAATTAGCATATCATCAACATATAGCAGGAGAATAATGAAATCATCAATTGAAAACTTCTTTGTAAACATACAATGATCAAATGTGGTTCTATTGTACCCTTAATTTATCATAAATGAATCAAACTTCTTATACCACTGTCTAGGTGCTTGTTTGAGACTATATAAACTTTTCCTTAGTTTGCACACTAGATTTTCTTTTCCCTTGACTTTAAAACCTTCTGGTTGCTTCATGTAAATTTTCTCTTCTAGGTCACCATGAAAAAATGCAGTTTTTATATCAAGTTGCTCAACTTCTAAATTCAAGTGGGCAGCTAAACCAAGAACAACTTTGATAGAGGACATTTTCACCACAGGAGAAAATATTTCTTCAAAGTCAATACCTTTCTTCTGACTGAATCCCTTCACAACTAGTCATACCTTGTATCTTTGTTATAAGCTATTATTTTCAATCTTTAATCTGTAAACTCATTTATTCTTGAGAGCTTTCTTCTCATTAGGTAATTTTACTAAGTCATAGGTGTGGTTCTCAAATAAGGATCTCATCTCTTCTTGCATGGCTTTAACCCACTCATTCTTATGCTCATGTAAAATAGCTTCTTAGTAAGTTTTTGGCTCTCCCCCATCAGTAAGCATAATATACTCATGTAGATGATATCTTATAGATGGTTGTTGCTCTCTTGTAGATCTTCTTAATAGAATCTCAACTAGTGGTGGAGGTGCTTGCTCAATTGGTTCAACTTCATCAACTATAGGTGCATCATCACTAATATTCTCACAACATTCTTCTTCATCATCTCCCCCATGATCATCATGAACTACAAGTGAAGGAATATGACCTAAACTCTAAGGAATATAAATAGAGGTTTCTGGCTTCTCAACATTATCACCATTATCAAACAATTGGTCTTCAAGTAACACAACATCCTTGCTTCTAACAATCTTCTTGTTTACTAGATCTCATAATCCGTACCTAAACTCTTCGTAACCATATCCTAAGAAAATACATGCCTTTGCCTTATTTCAAGTTTGGATCTCTCATCTTTGAGAATATGTACAAATGTTTTACACCCAAAGACTCTTAAATGATCATAAGATACATCTTTCCCTTTCCATACTCTCTTTGAAACATCACCTTTTAGAGGAATTAATGGAGAAAGATTTATCAAGTCAACTGTAGTTCTCATAGCCTCCCCCCAAAATGACTTAGGTAACTTGGCGTGGGAAAACATGCACCTAATCCTTTTTTCAATGGTTCTATTCATCCTTTCTGCCACACCGTTTTGCTAAGGAGTTTTTAAAACTGTTTTCTCAAGCCTGATACCATGAAACCTATAATAATTCTTAAAAGGACCCCTACTCGCCACCATTATCTACTCGAACACTCTTTAGCTTTCTGTCAGTTTCTCTTTCAACACTGACATGAAATTCTTTGAAAACATCGAGTACCTGATCTTTAGATTTTAAAGCAAAAGCCCAAACTTTTCTAGAATGATCATCAATAAAAGTAACAAAATAAAGAGCACCTCCAAGAGTTCTAGTTTGTATAGTACAGACATCAATATAAACTAAATCAATAATATTTGATCTTCTAGATGGCGGATAAGTATGAAATGCAACTCTATGTATTTTTTCAACTAAGCAATGATCATAAGATTTAAGAGATGTACCTTGCAACTCTGGTAAGAACTGTTTTCTAGCAAGAGTTTGAAGTCCCTTCTCGTTGATATGACTAAACCTCTTATGCCAAAAATCTATGCTTTCACCCTTTTGAATTGCATTAATCTCTCTTTTATGTAGCTTAACTTCCATAATATAAAAAAAGTTTAATTTCTTTCCTCTCGTCACAACTAGAGAACCTTTAGTGAGCTTCCATTTGCTTTTACCAAAATAGTGTATAAATCTCTCATCATCAATTTTGCTTGTAGATATCAAATTTAGATGAATATCTGAAACATGTCTAACATCTTTGAATATCAATTTACTTCAAGTACTGGTCTTTAAGCAAATATCTCCAATACCCACAATCTTGAATGTACCACTGTTTCCCATTCTAATATTGCCAAAATCACCAGCAGTGTAGGATCTGAAGAAATCACCATAAGAAGTAATATAGAATGAAACACCAGAGTCAGTTACCCAGTTACTGTCCTGAGCTACAAGACTAACATATCCATCATCACAAACAATAATGATATTACCTTCAGCAGCTGTATTGGTCTTTTTTTTCATTTTTCTTCCTTTCATTTTGTTCTCACTTCCAAAACCTATCCTCTTTATTCATATGACCTGGTCTGTTATAGTGGAAACACTTGATATCTCTTCTAGACTTGGATCTTCCTTTGTAACCATATGAATTTCTACTGTAACTTCTTCCATGTCTTTCCTGCTTTTTCAGTAATAAGTGCATCAGAAGAAGATTCTCCTTGTTCTTTCTTTCTGGCATCTTCGTTTAGTAAACTGTCTTTAACCATGTCTATGATTAGATTCCCCTCTAGCATAGAGTTACAAATTATCACAACTTATGTTTCCCAACTTTCTAGTAAATAGCTAAGAAGTAACAATCCTTACATTTCATCATCTATATTCATTTTTATAGCAACCAACTTGTTTGCAAGACTCTGAAATAGGCTTATATGTTCAACAATATTATCACCATTTTTATACTTCAAATTAAAAAGTCTTTTGAGGAGAGAAATTCTATTTCCCACTATTTTTTTCACAAAGAGATTTTCTAGCCTTTGCCAAACAATATCAACTCTGGTTTCATTAGAAATATACTCATGCAAATTTATATCCATCCATCTTCTAATATAAGTAATAGCTTTTCTATGTTGGACCTCTCATTCCTCCTCTCCCATAGTAGAGGGTTTTTCTTTAACTTTGATAAGCTTATATAAATCTTTGTAATAGAGTAAGTCTTCCATCATACGCCTTCAAGTGGAATAATTTGATGAGTTTAATTTAATCATACCATCTGACTCTTCCATTTTCATTTCAATCACACAAGCAAAACTTACTAGCAAATAACCTATTGCTCTGATACCACTTATTGGGAAAAAAACTTGTTAATACGGAATAATTCTTTTCCCTCTTTGTGTATCAAAATAAGTTCCTCATCAAAAATACCAACTTGATATCAAAAACAAATATTAACCAGAATAATATAAATAGCAAAACAACTGATCAATCACAAGTGAGACCGAAGTTTTAACGTGGAAAACCCAATATGGGAAAAACCACAGGATCATAGTCTACTTCAAACTTCCACTATCACCAATAATAATAATAGGTTTATAATAAGTTTTTTCTAAAATAATAAGAGAATCATAATAATATCAAGACCATATATCTTGGCTCAAAAATAGTATGTCATCATCACATATATAGATCTCATCAAAGAAAAATTTTAGGTCTCACCAAGTAGGTATAGTAGGAAAGTACCTTAGAGAGAATAAATCACAGATCGACACGTTAGGATTGTAGATTTTATAGCAAGGATTCTCCACATCAAATTTGGGCTAAAACTGATAAAGTTTGGCTACTGATCATCAAGTAGGAAACTTAGTATTCTAGTTTTTTTCTCTCTCCTCCTTCGCTCTCTGTTCGCAATTCGCTACACAAAAAACCCTTCTCTGCACACCTACATGCACACATCTCTTTCTTTTTTTCTTTTTTTCTTTAATTAACTAATTTGGGCTCAAAGGCCCAATTATCCTATCCTAGCCTACCTATGGGTTGGACCCAACAATCCACAATATTGTCTCATAGCTTTTAACCCAACTCACTCAAATATGATAGCTCATGAGTATATTCCATAGATAAAATTAATAATTATCTCAAGGTACTTTTCTTCATGACTAAGGAATACATTAAAAGAGTTAGTTACCAACTGTAAAGTACTTAATTTCATAGTTTCCTATGCATTAAGGGTTATTTCATGCACTAGTACTTATTTTGGTATTTTATGGTTAGAAGAAAGTTTAGAAACAGATGATATTGACAGAAACTCTCTTAGAGTTCTCTCTTAAACTCTATATCTCTTGGATGCTTTCTTGAGTGGTAAGTCTTTTGTTTTCAATTTTATATCCTTGTTTATTATTCTTGAGGTGGTGAACTTTATATATCTCTTTGTGGTTTTAAACTGAGTGGTGAGTTATTTATCGATTTTATTAAATCGTGAGTTCGTTCCTTTTCAATCCGAACAACTTATTCCAACAATTATAACAATATTATTAACTTACTTTTAAAATTCATTCTATATTACCCTAATATCCCCATTTTACTGTAATAATAAAAATAATATTATTGACAAAGGATTCATATAACTTCTATAAAAAGGAGAAAGGTGGAACCATAATACTATTAAGGAGATTAGAAATACTAGTATTCCAATATCTTGAACACTCTTTAACGATTTAAAGATTATTTCTAGTATCAAAAAAGCATGTAATAATTAGTCTTCTGAATTTCATTTATACCCTCTTCAAAATCAACGTATAGCCCAAGATTATACAAAAGTAATATAACCAGAATCCAAAGGTATGTAAATTTTAAAATGAATAATGCACCCCAAATTATTTTTACAAAAAATCAATGACTCTTCTATCGGTACACATACCAAATGGTATCAAGTTCCTTATCTCATTTGATAAACCATAAAAAGATTACCATTATCATCATTCTAAATATCAAATTATTCCAGAAGTGTTATTTTACATAGAAGCTTTTGAATCTTTCCTCTATACCCCTTCCATGGAGTGAGATACACAAACAAAGAAATCTAATTTGAAGAAATAGACCAATTAAAATGAAGAACGAAGGAACAAACGAGAGTGATTACCTCTTTCATGCTGGAAACGATCAAGATTGTGTTCTCGAGGAAAAAGGTAGAGCTTTGGGGATCGCAGTTCCTTTCTGGGAAGAAGAGAACGAAGTTCTTGATCGACGTTTATGATTATATTAAAAACTGTTAACAGATCGGATCAAGTCGAATCGTCAATATACAATATGAACTTACAAAGATGTTGGACCATTGATGTAGATTAGGTTGGTTAAACCTATACATCCGTTGCCCAACCTAATCAATGGGCCCAATTAAGTCGAATTTATAAAAGCTAAATTGGATTTGGGCCAAGAGGTCCTAACTCAACCCATAATAAGGTAGGGTTCAAACTAGACCAATTCAATAATATGTATTATACACAATTAAAAGCTCGTTTTATATATATATTATATTTAAAAGGATTTGCAAGGTGGGCCTCTTACTATAAGTGTTTAGTATGCATGTTATATAATACTTGGATAAAAAATGCTTATTGAAATTATCCTTTTTCTCTCAAGAATCTACCAAATAGTCATTTGGATTAATGATAATATGTGTGCATAAACTGATTTATTAAGAGCAGCACTAAAAATAAGTCTAACTGTAAAAATTGCATAAAATGATTTTTTACATTAATCCCTCTTAATTTTGAGTCAATATTATGTCTTTATTTGAGATTCATCATTTTCATGCATTCAAATAAAATGAACATTCAATAGAGTAATGTTAAAGACTTACAAACTGCTTCTACCTAATTTATATATATTCACAGTGGTAAATTTGCCACTTGCAGAAGACCCCAATTTTCACGCAATAGAAGTTGAAAAAGGATATAAAGATGATTTTTCAAATAACTCAGTGGTGAGTTATTGAAAGTCGATAGTGCTAATGTATTTTTCAAATAACTCATTGGTGAGTTATTTATTGATTTTATTAAATTGTGAGTTCATTTCTTTTTAATTCGAAGAACTTATTCGAGCAATTATAATTGTACTATCGATTTTCTTTTAAAATTCATTCTGCATTATCCTGGTATCACCACTTTACTGCAATAATAAAAAGAATATTATTGATAAAGGATTCACATAACTCCTATAAAAAGGAGAAAGGTGGAACCATAATACTATTAAGGAGATCAGAAATACTGGTATTCCCATATCTTAAACACTCTTTATCCATCTAAAGATTATTTCTAGTATCAAAAATGCATACAATCATCAGTCTTCTGAATCTCATTTATCCCCTCTTCAAAATCAACATATAGCTCAAGATTGTATAAAAGAAATATGACCAGCATTCAAAGACATACGAATTTCAAAATGAATAATGCACCCCCAATTGTTTTTGCATGAAATCAGTGACTCTTCCTCTAGTACATATACCAAAACAGTATCATCAAGTTCCTTATCTCATTATTATCATAAAGATTAATGAGATAAACCACATAAAGATTACCATTATTATCATTCTAAACATCATATTATTTCAGAAGTGTTATTTTACATCGAAGCTTTTGCACCTTTCCTCTATACCCCTTCCATGGAGTGAGATACACAAACAAAGAATCCTAATTTGAAAAAATAGACCAATTAAAACGAAGAACGAAGGAACAAATGAGAGCGGTTACCTCTGTCATGTTGGAAACGATCAAGATCGTGTTCTTAAGGAAAAAGGGAGAGCTTTGGGGATCATAGTTCCTTTTTGAGAAGAGGAGAGCATAGTTCTTGATCGACGTTTATGATTATATTAAAAACTGTTGACAGATCGGATCGAGATGGATCGTCAATGTACAATATGAACTTACACAACTGTGGGACCATTGATGCAGATTGGGTTGGTTAAACTCATACGTCCGTTGCCCAAACTGATCAATGGACCCAATTGAGCCGAATTTATAAAAGCTAAATCGGGTTTGAGCCATGAGGTCCCAACTTGACCCACAATAAGGTAGGGTCTGAACCGGACCAATTCAATAATATGTATTATACATAATTAAAAGCTCGTTATATATATATATATATATATATATATATATATATATATATATATATATATATATATATATATATATATATAAGGATTTATAATGTGGGCCATTTAGGTCTTACTACAAGTGTTTAGTATCCATAATACTTGGATAAAAAATACTTTTCGAAATTATCCTTTTTCTCTCAAGAATCTACCAAATGATCATTTGGATTAATGATGATAGGTGTGCATAAACTGATTTATTAAGAGCAACACTAAAAATAAGTCTAATCGTAAAAATTACATAAAGTGAATTTTTATATTAATCCCTCTAAATTTTGAGTCAATATAGTATGTCTTTATTTGGGATTCATTATCTTCCTACATACAAATAAAAGGAACATTCAATAGAATAATATTAAAGACCTACAAACAGCTTCTACCTAATTTATATATATTTACAATGGTAAATCTGCCACTTGTAGAAGACCCCAATTTTGACGCAATAGAAGTTGAAAAAGGATATAAAGATGATTTTTTAAATAACTCAGTGGTGAGTTATTAATGAAAGTCGATAGTGCTAATGTATTTTTCAAATAACTCATTGGTGAGTTATTTATTGATTTATTAAATTATGAGTTCATTCCTTTTGAATTCAAAGAACTTATTCTATGAATTACAATTGTACTATCGATTTTCTTTTAAAATTCATTCTGCATTATCCTGGTATCACCACTTTATTACAATAATGAAAAAAATATCATTGACAAAGGATTCACATAACTCATGTAAAAAGGAGAAAGGTGGAATCATAATACTATTAAGGAGATCAGAAATACTGATATTCCTATATCTTGAACACTCTTTATTCATGTAAAGATTATTTCTAGTCTCAAAAAAAGCATGTACTGAATCTCATCTATACCCTCTTCAAATGAATTTATAGTTCAAGATTGTACAAAATTAATATAACCAGCATCCAAAAGCATGTAAATTTCAAAATGAATAATGCGCTCCTAATTGTTTTTACAAGAAATCAATGACTCTTCCTCCGGTACACATACCAAAACAGCATTATCAAGTTCCTTATCTCATTTGCCACTCAAGAAAGAGATAAAACACAAAAAGATTACCATTATCATCATTCTAAACATCAGATTATTCTAGAAGTATTATTTTACATCGAAGCTTTTGCACCTTTCCTCTATGCCCCTTATATAGAGTGAGACGCACAAACAAAGAACCCTAATTTGAAGAAATAGACTAATTAAGTGAAGAACGAAAGAACAAAGGAGAGCAATTGCCTCTATCATGCTGGAAATGATCAAGATCATGTTCTCGAGGAAAAAGAGAGAGCTTTGGGGATCGCAGTTCCTTTCCGGGAAGAGGAGAACGAAGTTCTTGATTAACATTTATGATTATATTAAAAATTATTAACAGATCGAGTCGAGTCGGATCGTCAATATATAATATAAACTTACACAGATGTGGGACCATGGATGCAGATTGGGTTGGTTAAACCCATACGTCCATTACCTAACCCAATCAATGGATCCAATTAAGCCAGATTTATAGAATCTAAATCGGTTTTGGGCCACGAGGTCCTAACTCGACCCATAATAAGGTAGGGTCCGAACTCGACCAATTCAATAATATGTATTATACATAATTAAAAACTCATTTTATATATATTTTATATTTAAAAGGATTTGCAATGTGGGCCATTTAGGTCTTACTACAAGTGTTTAGTATGCATGTTATGTAATACTTGGATAAAAATTACTTTTCAAAATTATCTTTTTTCTCTCAAGAATCTACCGAATGGTCATTTGGATTAATGATGATATGTGTGTATAAATTGATTTATTAAGAGCAGCACTGAAAATAAGTCTAACTATAAAAATTACATAAAGTGATTTTTTACATTAATCCTTTTAAATTTTGAGTCAATATATTATGTCTGTATTTGGGATTCATCATCTTCGTGCATTCAAATAAAGGAACATTCAATAGAGCAATGTTAAAGACCTACAAATAGCTTCTACCTAATTTATATATATTTACAGTGGTAAATCTGCCACTTGTAGAAGACCCCAATTTTCACACAATAGAAGTTGAAAAAGGATATAAAGATGATTTTTCAAATAACTCAGTGGTGAGTTATTGAAAGTCGATAGTGCCAATGTATTTTTCAAATAACTCAATGGTGAGTTATTCATTGATTTTAGTAAATTGTGAGTTCGTTCATTTTTAATTCGAAGAACTATTCAAGGAATTATAATTGTACTATTGATTTTCTTTTAAAATTCATTCTGCATTATCTTGGTATCACCACTTTACTGTAATAATAAAAAGAATATTATTGATAAAGGATTCACATATTTATAGGAAAGGTGGAACCATAATACTATTAAGGAGATCAGAAATATTGGTATTCTCAAATACTCTTTATCCATCTAAAGATTATTTCTAGTATAAAAAATGCATGCAATCATCAGTCTTCTGAATCTCATTTATCCCATCTTCAAAATCAACATATAACTCAAGATTGTTCAGTAGTAATATAACCAGCGTCCAAAGGCATGTGAATTTCAAAATGAATAATGCACCCTAATTGGTTTTGTAAGAAATCAGTAACTCTTCCTTGAATCCATATAGCAAAACGGTATCACCAAGTTCCTTATCTCATTTGCCACTCAAGAAAGAGATAAACCATAAAAAGTTTACCATTATCATCATTCTAAATATCATATTATTCTAGAAATATTATTTTATATGAAAGCTTTAGCACCTTTCCTCTATGCCCCTTCCATAGAATAAGATGCATAAACAAAGAACCTTAATTTGAAGAAAAAGACTAACTAAAACAAAGAACAAAGGAACAAACAAGAGCAGTTACCTATGTCATGCTGAAAACGATCAGGACCATGTTCTCGAGGAAAAAATGAGAGCTATGGGGATCATAGTTCCTTTTTGAAAAGAGGAGGACGGAGTTCTTGATCGATGTTTATGATTATATTAAAAACTGTTAACGGATCGGATTGAGTCGGATCCTCAATATACAATCCGAAGTTAGGTAGATGTGGGACCATGGATACAAATTTGATTGGTTAAACCCATACGTCTGTTGCCCAACCTGATTAATGGACCCAATTGAATCGGATTTATAGAACCTAAATCAGGTTTGGGCCACGAGGTCCCAACTCGGCCCATAATAAGGTAGGGTTTGAATCGAACCAATTCAATAATATGTATTATACATAATTAAAAGCTCGTTATATATATATATATATATATATATATATATATATATATATATATATATATATATATATATATATATATATATATATATATATATATATATATATATATATATATATATATATATATATATATATATATATATATATATATATATATATATATATATATATATATATATATATATAGTTTATGCATGTTATATATATATATATATATATATATATATATATATATATATATATATATATATATATATATATATATATATATATATATATATATGGATTAATAATGGTATTATATATATATATATATATATATATATATATATATATATATATATATTGTAAAAATTACATAAAGTGATTTTTTACATTAATCCCTTTGAATTTTGAGTCAATATATTATATCTTTAATTTGGATTTATCGTCTTCGTACATTCAAATAAAAGAACATCAATAGAGCAATGTTAAAGACCAATAAACAACTTCTACCTGATTTATATATATTACAAAAGATCCTAATTTTGATGTAATTGAAGTTGAAAAAGAATATAAAGATAATTTTTCAAATAACTTAGTGGTGAGCTATTGAAATTCGATAGTGCTAATGTATTATTCAAATAACTCAGTGGTGAATTATTTATCGATTTTATTAAATCATAAGTTCATTCCTTTTCAATCCGAAAAACTTATTTCAGTAATTACAACTATAATATCGACTTTCTTTTAAAATTCATTCCACATTACCCCGATATCGTCACTTTACTACAATAATAAAAAGAATATTATTGACAAAGGATTCACATAACTCTTCTAAAAAGAAGAAAGGTGAAACCATAATACTATTAAGGAGATCAGAAATACTAGTATTCTCATATCTTAAACACTCTTTATCCATCTAAAGATTATTTCTAGTATAAAAAAAGTATGCAATCATCAGTCTTTTAAATCTCATTTATACCCTCTTCAAAATCAATAAATAGTTCAAGATTATATATAAGTAATATAACCAACATCGAGAGGCATGTAAATTTTAAAATGAATAGTGCGCCCCCAATTGTTTTTGCAAGAAATCAATGACTCTTCCTCTAGTACACATACCAAAACGGCATCACCAAGTTTCTTATCTCATTTGCCACTCAAGAAAGAGATAAACCACAAAAAGATTATCATTATTATCATTCTAAACATCATATTACTCCAAAAGTATTATTTTACATCAAAGCTTTTGCACCTTTCCTCTATGCCTATTCCATAGAGTCAGACGCACAAACAAAGAACCCTAATTTGAAGAAATAAACCAATTAAAACAAAGAACAAAGGAACAAATGAGTGTGATTACCTCTATCATGCTGGAAATGATCAGGACCGTGTTCTCGAGGAAAAAGGGAGAGCTCTGGGGACCGCAGTTTCTTTCCGAGAAGGGGAGAATGGAGTTCTTGATCGATGTTTATGATTTTATTAAAAATTATTAATGGATCAGATCAAGTCAAATCATCAATATATAATCCGAACTTACATAGATGTGGAACCATGGATGCAGATTGGGTTGGTTAAACCCATACATCCATTGCCCAACCCAATCAATGGACCCAATTAAGCTAGATTTATGGAACCTA
This sequence comes from Musa troglodytarum, assembly GCA_023547065.1. NCBI lineage: Eukaryota > Viridiplantae > Streptophyta > Magnoliopsida > Zingiberales > Musaceae > Musa > Musa troglodytarum. The sequence continues at coordinate 12,683,942 of CP097509.1, read as the reverse complement.
AATCGAGTTTGAGCCATGAGGTCCCAACTCGACCCATAATAAGGTAGGGTTCGAACCGGACTAATTCAATAATATGTATTATACATAATTAAAAGCTCGTTTTATATATATATTAGATTTAAAAGGAAGTGCAAGGTGGGCCGTTTAGGTCTTACTAAAGTGTTAGTATGCATGTTATGTAATATTTGGATAAAAAAATGCTTTTCAAAATTAATCTTTTTTTCTCTCAAGAATCTATCGAATAGTCATTTGGATTAATAATGGTGTGTGTGCATAAACTGATTTATTAAGAATAGTGCTAAAAATAAGTTTAATTATAAAAATTGCATAAAGTTATTTTTTAAATTAACCCCTCTAAATTTTGAGTCAATACAGTATGTCTTTATTTGGGATTCATCATCTTCATACATTCGAATAAAATGTACATCAATGGAGCAATGTTAAAGACTTATAAACAGCTTCTAACTGATTTATATATATTCATAGTGGTAACTCTGTCATTTACAAAAGACCCCAATTTTGACATAATAGAAATTGAAAAAGGATATAAAGATGATTTTTCAAAAAACTCAGTGGTGAGTTATTGAAAGTCGATAGTGCTAATGTATTATTTAAATAACTCAGTAGTGAGTTATTTATCAATTTTTATAAATCGTGAGTTCATTCCTTTTCAATCTGAATAACTTATTCTAGTAATTACAACTATGCTATCGACTTTCTTTTAAAATTCATTCCTCATTACCCCGATATCACTATTTTACTACAATAATAAAAAGAATATTATTGACAAAGGATTCACATAACTCCTGTAAATAGGAAAAAGATAGAACCATAATACTATTAAGGAGATCAGAAACACTAGTATTCTCATATCTTGAACACTCTTTATTCATCTAAAGATTCTTTCTAGTATCAAAAAAGCGTACAATCATCAGTCTTCTGAATCCCATTTATACTCTCTTCAAAATCAACATATAATTCAAGATTGTACAAAAGTAATATAATCTGAAGGCATCTAAATTTCAAAATAAATAATGTGCCCCCAATTGTTTTTGCAAGAAATCAACTCTTCATCCAGTACATATACCAAAATGGCATCAAGTTCCTTATCTCATTTGCCACTCAAGAGAGACAAAACAAAAATATTACTATTATCATTCTAAACATCAAATTATTCCAGAAGTGTTATTTTACATCAAAGCTTTTGCACCTTTCCTCTATGCCCCTTCTATGGAGTGAGATGCACAAACAAAGAACCCTAATTTGAAGAAATAGATCAATTAAAACAAAGAACGAAGAAATAAACGAAAGCAGTTACCTTTGTCATGCTAGAAGCGATCAGCATTGTGTTCTCGAGGAAAAAGGGTGAGCTCTAGGGATCACAATTCCTTTCCGAGAAGAGGAGAACAGAGTTCTTGATCGACGTTTATGGTTATATTAAAAATTGTTAACGGATCGTATCGAGTAGGTTCATCAATATACAATCCGAACTTACGTAGATGTGAGACCATGGATATAGATTGGGTTGGTTAAACCCATACATCCATTACCTAACCTGATCAATGGACCCAATTGAGCCGGATTTATAGAACCTAAATCGAGTTTGGACCACGAGGTCCCAACTCGACCCATAATAAGGTAGCATTTGAATCGAACCAATTCAATAATATATATTATACATAATTAAAAGCTTGTTTTATATATTTTATATTTAAAAGGATTTGCAAGGTGGGCCATTTAGGTCTTACTACAAGTGTTTATGCATGCTATGTAATACTTGGATAAAAATGACTTTTCGAAATTATCCTTTTTCTCTTAAGAATCTATCGAATAGTCATTTGGATTAATGATGGTGTGTGAGTGCATAAGTTGATTTATTAAGAGCAGCTCTGAAAATAAGTCTAATTATAAAAATTGCATAAAGTGATTTTTTACATTAATCCATCTGAATTTTGAGTTAATATATTATGTCTTTATTTGGGAGTCATCATCTTCATACATTCAAATAAAAGGAACATCAATAGAGCAATGTTAAAGACCTATAAATAGCTTCTACCTGATTTATATATACTCAGTGGTAACTCTGCCACTTGCAAAAGACCCCAATTTTGACACAATAGAATTTGAAAAAGGATATCAAGATGATTTTTCAAATAACTTAGTGGTGAGTTATTAAAATTCGATAGTGCTAATGTATTATTCAAATAACTTAATGGTGAATTATTTATCAATTTTATTAAATCGTGAGTTTGTTTCTTTTTAATCCGAAGAACTTATTCCAGTAATTACAATTATACTATCGACTTTCTTTTAAAATTCATTCTGCATTACCTTAATATCACCACTTTACTGTAATAATAAAAAGAATATTATTGACAAAGGATTCACATAACTCCTGTAAAAAAAAGAAAGGTGGAACCATAATACTATTAAGGAGATCAGAAATACTAGTATTCTCATATCTTGAACACTCTTTATCCATCTAAAAATTATTTCTAATATAAAAAAAGTATGTAATCATCAATTTTTTGAATCTCATTTATACCCTCTTTAAAATCAACATATAGTTCAAGATTATACATAAGTAATATAACCAACATTCGGAGGCATGTAAATTTTAAAATGAATAATGCGCTCTCAATTATTTTTGTAAAAAATCAGTGTCTCTTCCTCCGGTACACATACCAAAATGACATCACCAAGTTCCTTATCTCATTTGCCACTCAAGAAAGAGATAAACCACAAAAAGATTACCATTATCATCATTCTAAACATCATATTACTCTAAAAATATTATTTTACATTGAAGCTTTAGCACCTTTCACATTGAATTATTTTACATTCAAATAATTCTAATTTGAAGAAATAGACCAATTAAAATGAAGAACGAAGTAACAAATGAGAGAGGTTACCTCTATCATGCTAGAAACGATCAGACCGTGTTCTCGAGGAAAAAGGGAGAGCTCTGGGGATCGCAGTTCCTCTCCGAGAAGAGGAGAACGGAGTTCTTGATCGACGTTTATGATTTTATTAAAAATTGTTAACGGATCAGATCGAGTCGAATCGTCAATATACAATCCGAACTTACGTAGATATGAGACCATTAATGCAGATTGGGTTGGCTAATCCCATACATCCATTGCCCAACCCGATCAATGGACTCAATTGAGCTAAATTTATAGAACCTAAATCGGGTTTAGGCCACGAGGTCCCAACTCGACCCATAATAAGATAGTGTTGGAATCAGATAAATTCAATAATATGTATTATATATAATTAAAAACTCATTATATATATATTTTTGATTTAAAAAGAAGTGCAAGGTGGGCGTTTTAGGTCTTGCTACAAATGTTAGCATGCATGTTATGTAATATTTGGATAAAAAATACTTTTCAAAATTGACCTTTTTGCTCTTAAGAATCTACCGAATAGTCATTTGAATTAATGATAGTGTGTACATAAGTTGATTTATTAAAAGCAACGCTAAAAATATGCCTTACTGTAAAAAATTACATAAAGTGATTTTTTACATTAACCCCTCTGAATTTTGAGTTAATATATTATATTTTTATTTGGGATTCATCATCTTCGTACATTCAAATAAAAGGCACATTGCATAGAGCAATGTTAAAGACCTACAAACAGCTTCTATCTGATTTATATATATTCAGTGGTAACTTTGCCAATTTTGATACAGTAGAAGTTGAAAAAGGATATAAAGATGATTTCAAAAACAACAGAGAAACTAAATATTACAAGCAAATAGAAAATAGTATGAGTTTATGTGAAGAAGTGAATAATTGCAACATTCAGGAACTTCAAAAGCCTCAAGATTTGTGGATGAGCATAATACTAGACACTACTATCAGACTGTTCAAGATAACACCAATGTGACATTAGCTAGCAGATCCATATCAATCACAATCTCAAATCTGTGATTGATTCTGAAGAGACTATGAAACCTTGCTCAATTTGCAGTAAAGACAGTATCATAGAGATTGGGTAATACAATGCCTCTCTTCACTTTTTACCTTCCCCACATATTCAACATGACATATGTTGGCATGATCCATAGACACCCTCAGAGAATGGAGATAAATTCCTTCTGAATAAGATAGAAATATCTCAGCCTGACTGAACAGATGAAAACTAGAAATAGGAGACATATGGCGAGTGTAATGCCATGAAGAAGTACCTGTAAATGAGTCTCTTTTACTCTGCAAACCCTGTTTGTTTGCTGATAACCCACAACTAAGGCTTGGGTGTTGAACATGAAGACGAAGTGGATGATGGAACATGCAGTTTTGACATGATGAAGTAGTGCAAAATTGTGATCGATTGAACAATCAAGATATGTACTGCATCAAGAGTAATGGTTCTAAATGGCATTAATCAACCACAGGTACTAAAACTCAATGGGTGAAGGCCTTGAGGTGCTTGTTCTAATCTTAGGAGCTCCGGTTCTAGTTGAAAATGACCACCGGCATGATCACTATTTTGCACTCCCTTACACAATAAATGAGGTGCTCAAGGATGTAGTGTGACTTACATGACCAACAACAAGAAGCTGCATAACATCATTCTTATAAATTAGGTGGTGAATGAAGCAATCACTGGGAAGAATTCAAAGTCCAAGACAGCAAGGGAGAACCCAGATCTCTTAGAGGTGATTACAAAAGAGGGCATATCTCCAAACACCTAAGGAGACAACGAGGAATTTAAAATGAGCATCATAAATTGTTCGCCAACTATTTTCTGTCAGGTGATCTTTGTATGTATCTGATTTTATGTGATTCATAAAGCAAATCAAAGATAAGAAACTATTGAAAAACATTCGGAAATCTAATCACCAACTGATCTAAGCCCAAGGATTAGAGTGAACTCAAAAACACAAAGGTTCAATAGAAACCCTGCAAACCCATAAAAATATTTTGAACCAGAGACAGGGATCATTACCAACAATTCAGCAAGCTTTAAAATCTAACAATTGCCAAAAAAAAAAAAAAGGTGCTCTATATAGTTAATTACCGTGATTTTATTCACGCTAAGCTTCGAACAATTGCCTTCAATCAAACATGTGGAGATGTTGTTTTGCCTAGTCAACGTCAAGCTAAATAAGCATTGCAGACAAGGATGACAACAACAAGAACCACACGAGGCCAGCAAAACATTCTACAAGCAATAAAACATTCTACAAGCAATACTATACAGACAAGAAGTTTGCCAAAAGCACAAGCGAGGCAGGTTTCTGATGATGCTCAAGGTTGAATTGACGCAGTTAATGTTAGTCGAGGAAATGGATTGGCAAAACACAGGCTTTTTTTCCTCACCTGTCAGTACTTCACCTTGCTCCTGACCCAAGCTTCTGCTGTCGCTCGTAGAGATCCTCCGCCAATGCCTGTCTCAAGCTCTCACCCATGTAGTGAAGTGATCGTTCGCTCTCCACCAGACTGGCCGGCTGCGGACTCTCGGGCGGATCCCGCCACATGTACCTCCCTTCGTCTTCCGGCTCCTTAGCGAATTGACACATGTTGTGCAGAACCACGCATGCGACCACCGTCTGGGCCGCATGATCAAGCCCTACGTTGAGGTTCCGAAGTATCTTCCATCTTCCCTTGAGCAACCCGATAGCAGCCTCCACCGACGCTGCCCGACCTTTAGCCAGAGCAGAATCAAATGCCTCCAGTGCGGGGGCACTCGAAGTGGCCGCCGACGAGGACGACGAGAAGGGAGTGAGGAGGAAGGGGAGAAGGGGGTAGGAGGAGTCCCCGACGAGGTAGGGGCGCACGTGATGGCCGCGGACGGAGATGATGTGGTCCCGAAGGGGGAGGGCGCCGCTGCTGCCATTGTCGTCGAGGAGGAGGCGGTAGAGGCTGCTGTCTCGGAGGTGGGAGGCAGGGTCCGAGGAACCCGGGGCGCGGACGCAGGCGTCCCAGAAGACCTTGCGGTGGTCGGCAACGGCCTGGAGAAGGATAGAGGGGAAGGGGCGGCTGGGGGATCGGAGGAGATCGGGACCGGGGTCGGGGGCGGAATTGGGGTGCGAAGGGTGGGGATGAGGGGGTTGCCGGAGGCGTAGACGGACGGGGGAGGAGGCGATGGCGGCGGCGAGGTTGGGGAGCGCGGTGATGTCCTTGAAGGACTGGAGGGTGGAGAGGAGGTGGTCAGGGTTGGCGGGGAGGGTGACGTAGCGGGGGTAGAGGCGAGTAGAAAGGAGGCGAGTGAGGGCGTGGGTGCATCGGGAGACGAGGGCGGGGGGGAGGGAGAGGGAGCGGGCGAGGGAGCGGGAAGAGAGGCCGCGGGAGAGGCGGGCGAGGGCAACGGAGAAGGCTCGGTCGAGGGGGAGCGACGAAGGAAAGGCGGCGGAGGCATCGAGGTGGCGGAGGTTCTTCAGGAGGGTCTCGAAGACGGGGTGGGAGACGCCGTAGAGAGAGCGAAAGCGGGCGTCGCGGGCGGAGGGCTCCAAGGAGAGGACGCGATCGGAGGAGAGGAAGAAGAAGCCGGCGGAAGGGGAGGCGACGGAGCGGGGGGGAGGGGGTGGCGGAGGAGGGGAGGGGGAGGAGGAGCTGCGGCGCCGGCGGCGGGATCGGCGGTGGCGGAGAGTGGAGGAGGCGTAGGAGAGGACAGAGGCGATGGCGAAGAAGAGCAGCGGGGCTGCAGCGGAGGATGCGGCGGCGGAAGAGGAAGGAGGGTTGGAGGAGGAGGTGGGATCGAGGTAGGTGTGGAGGTGGAGGAGACTGGAGAGCATCAGCAACAAGGACGGATCATCCATCCTTCTTCACTTCCCTCCCAATCCTTCTTCTCCTCCTCCGCCCTCGCTCTTCCCCAAATGACGACGGATGGGGAAGAAGGGAGAGGAGACGGAAAGAATGCGACGGAGACTCCTCGATGCGCACAACCCGGAAGCAAACGGCTTTCCAGAGCAGAACGCGACGAAGCAAACTGTGAGCGTTCGACTCCAACTCAGTTGCCGTAGTGCGCTGCACCCAAAACCGAAGACACTTCTTCGTTGTGGAAACGAAGACAACGACAAGGGCTATTACGGCCTCCGTCGTTTGGGCTTGGGTTCCTGTGGGAAGACGAGACCAACGCTCGGCCCTCATGTCTCCAACGTAATTGGATGCTAGAGAGGCCCAATTCGAGAAGGATAAGAGCAGGCAAGAAATGCACACAGATTTCAGTGACGGGATAGTTGACATGCACTGTGAAATGAGTGCAAGCGAAGGAATCTTAATGAAAATTTAGTGGCCAATGATTGGAAATGACTTGATAAGACTGCCAACTGCTTCTCTTCTACTTTTGCCAACAATTTGAATGGGAAGATAAGGATAATTGGTAGCGACATGCAAAAAAATGTTTTCGTTTTCAAGCAACACTATATTGCTACGTCACTACCGAAAGCAGTCGTTTGAATTGACATTACTCTTCAAAAAATGTTGTGTGTCCCAATAAAACATCTCTAAAAGAACAAAATATTGAGATTTCTAAATTTTTTGAAACTCATATCCTAACAATAAGTCTGAAGAGTCTTGCCGAAGGAGAGCTAGATGTTAAGATTTTTTTTTTTTTTTTGGGTACTCATAGGCTTTCTATTTTAGGATATGTAAGATGATACTTTTTATTTTTTTTAGGAAATAATATATAAATTTTTCATAGTTTATGTGAGAGAAAATATTAAAAAATTATTTAAAAATTAATTTTATATTATAAAATTTAATTTTCTCTGCGGAGGTAGATGAGAGTTGCTCAACCATGTTAAACCCTACGTCGGCTTTTTTATTATATTATTTATATGTTAATCCCTTGGTTTCTTATTATGATTTTGAGTTTTTGAGTTTTTCTTTTCCTTCCCAACAAAGTGGTTTCAAAGTCAAAATAATCTAATGATCAATGATTCAATAAGAATGAGCAATGAATATTAGAAGAAGCATAAAATAAAATAAAATTCTCTTCACAATATATAAAAGTGAATAAAATACTCACTAAGGAGAAATTATTGAGACTGATAAATATTTTATGATTTTTGGAACCAATATCTTAAGAGGATAAGAAATTATTTTATGAAAAGGAATGTTTCCATGGAGAAAGAAAACATGTGCAATTAGAGCTTAGTTTTTCTATAAATATCTCATGTATCAAGTTTTTTCTTTTGGATATCTAGAAAAAACACTTTTTAGAGTTTTTAGAGAAAGAAAAAATATATAAATTTTTTAAAATTTATATAAGAGAACATACAAGAAAATTAGTTCGAGTGAGATAACTCCAAGATCTTATAATTAATTTTATATATTGAAGAATTTAATTTTCTCAATAGATATTAACGAAAGTTATCAAATCACGTTAAATCTTATATCGACTATTTTTATATATTTTCTATTTATTTTTTATTAATGGGTTTGGTTTCGAGGCTTTGGATTCTTTTCTCTCCCCTCAACAAGGAGAGTTTGCAAGTATAGATCATTATCCTTACGGTTTTAATGCTACGTGAAGAAATAGAGTATTATATAAAAGTATAATATTTTCTCAAATAGTAATAACTAGGTATCACTAGTCCAAAATCTAACAAAGTAGAATAGAAAAAATAAAAATAAAAATAAAAATAATTATATTAAATTTCTTTAAAAAATATTTACAAGACGACCCTAGCTTAAATGCTTTTGATGATTACAAACATCTAGATTTTATATTTATTTATTATGAGAGTAGAATAATAACTTATATCACATCAAGAGAATATCTTTTTTTTAATTAACCAAACTTCTATCACTTTTCAAATCTCCCAAAGATAACCTAAAAAACTTTACACAAAAGTGGAAAATGACAGATCAGTGCAAAAAGTAAAAGAAGGGGGGCCAAAGTTAGGATTGTCCTGTGCTTTATCAAATTATTGAATCTGGATTCAATATATCTATCCCCAGTCTCATGGATTTATCAATCTCTTCTTGCTCTTGAACTCAGATTTTATACTGAGACCTTGTCTCCCATTAATGTATTTTCGTTTTTGTTAGTGGATCATCACGGAGATCCAACTCACCTTTAACTGAGCATGACAGAACATCCCTCAAATGTGTACGAGATTCTCCACCGGAAAACAATCACTGTTCAGGGCAGCTGGCTCATCCTGTTTACATACACTTCAAAAGTTGCTTTGTTTCTCGTGAAGTTCCCAGTGGGGATTGATGAACACGGTTCGGTGGTGCAGTCCTTGTTATAGTCCATAAGCAAGCTTTTTGATGAGACTTGAGAAGTGCGTGAAAGAAACTGCGCAACCGGCACCACTGTTGCTTGGTGCAAGGAAAGCATGCTTATTGCAATTAATGTTGCAAAGGAGAAAGAACGGGTCCTTTATTACACGATGAACTGACACACATCATGAAAAGCTCAGAAACAACGAGGAAGAAGCAAAATGCATTCTTGCTTCCAGTTGACGAAAGGATTATACTGTTGGAAGACTGCAAGGGAGGCGCCGCTAGCTGCGTTGCCGTCTTTCTCAGCGGCCATTGGCGTTTGCTTTCCTGAGGCGCCGTTCTTGGGAAAGTCGCTGGGCGAGGTGGGTGAGCGCGTCTGCGTTGGTTCCCTCTCCATCGAGCTTCTCAAAGACGCCTGTCTCCAGGTTAACTCTCGAAACTGGCTTCTTTAGAAGGTTCTTCCCAATCTGCACCAGCTCCTGTAGGTTCTCCGTCGTGGACACGTCGACAGATGACCTCTCACCTACCAAGGTGTCATCCTGCACATTCACATCATTCATTGAACGCGAAGATAAGAACAGCAGCGACTAATTTTAATGCCAAAGTTACCTGAATCCTTAGGTAGTTCTTCTCACAATTAAGTGACTGGAACAGAGAAGACATGTGGATGTCAACCACATCGGCGCTTCCTTGAAAGAAGCTGTCGATCAAGGGGGTCGAACCACCATGGTACAGCCACTGCAGAACTCCCCACTTGGACGCTAGATCTGCACTAAACTTCTGCTCTATCTTAGCTGAGCCAGTCCCGATCGAGATGACGATGAAGTTGTGGTAGTCTATGGACTTAAAGTTGGCAAAATCCTTGTTCATCAAAGCGATTTCCTTCTTGATTTGGCTCATGGCAACCAAAGTCTAAATCAACCAAGCAGTGACAAGATAGTCATTGATCTTAAAACAAGGATGTATAACGCGGTCGCAAGTCAGCAAAATCATGCTCACCGGGTTGTTTGCTGCGACGCCGCCGTCGATGAGGTTGTAACTACGAGTGTTTCCGTTGGAGTCCTTAGTCTCAAAGTAATGTGCCGGGAGGTAGGTCGGGGCGGCCGATGTACTGATGCAGATGTCAGCAAGATGAGCATCCTTCGGAGCCGAAAGTCTTGCCTGAACGGTAACAGGTCAATCAGATGAGCACAAGTTTGCCTCGACTCCAAATCTCAGCGTCGAAGCTTACGAGACGACCAAGATCAGTACCTCGAAGGATGAGAAGATGACTGGCTGGAGAAGCTTGATGTCGAAAGTTGGGATTATCACGTTGGTTAAGGTCTGACTTAGCCTTGTTTCGGTGAGCAAATCCTTGACTTTGGTGTGCAGATATTTCCCATCATATTTCGGCCCCATGATCGCACTGGCTAACTTCGTCACCGAGCTGAGAAATCCTTTTCTGCAAGGGAATTCAGATGCGTTAACAGTAGCTCTTCTGTGCGGACACGCACATGAGCTTGTGCATGAACTCCCTAACTTACCCTTGAGGAAAAATCTTGGGGCTGTTCTCGAGGTAGAAGTCGATCACTTCCTCTGCAGCGAACATTGGGCGGTTCTTCTCGTTTGGAGCAGTGATCATTGCCGTGAGCAATCCTCCTGTGCTCGTTCCTGCAATCACATCAAAGTAGTCCGCGATCCTGGCATCCGGTCCATCCAGTTCCTGAACCCACAGAACAGAAATACGTTTTACTGCATGGACAGATTTATAGCAACTGGTTCGTGGGGCATGCATGCAGGAAGAAGCCGATGGTGCCACACCTGCAGCTTGGATTCGAGAAAGGAGATGATGGTCCCTGGAATGAGGCCTCGAACGCCTCCTCCATCGATGCTCAGCACCGTGATCAGCTTCCCCTTGCTGGGCGGCGGCGTGTGCGGATGCCTGCGATGACGACGGCAGTGATGGGAACTCGATTTGGTGGTCTCCGCCATGGCCGGATCTCAAAGCTTCGAAGGTGGTGAAGGCGAGCAGAAGCAGCAGAGTTCGGTCTTCACTGATCTACCAGCTCCCACCGGAGTCTGGGGCTTGTTATATAGATGGAGATGTATCGATGCGATTCCGAATATAACACTTGTTTCACACGAGTTGGAATTCTTCGAACGCATCTCATCCGAATTGCACGATAACAAAAGCACGTCCCGTGAACATGTCCTTACACATTACACACACATTAAATTCGTCTCGTTTCCATCGCGCATGTGACATACCAGACGCCAATCCATATCTTCTCACTTAATTATAGACCCTATCAATAATAAACAAATGTACGTTGTCCCATTTCCAATGGGTCCAAACTAATATTACAACCTGCACGAAGTTGGGCCCAATTGATTTATCATGTAATTTTATCGATGATCATTGAGCAGTGCTACAATCATGAGAAAGCAATGGATCCTATGTTGTAATTTGCAACTTGATATTTTATTATCACTCAACCTAATCGTATTAATATGCATTAGATAGGTACGGTTTTCAATTGCCTTTATCATCATAAATATCATTGGAAATTTATCTTGAGGGATAAAAAAAAAGTTGACTTTACGATGTCGGCCATCTATTACTATATGGGCGGCATTGATGGTCGAGAATCTTATCGAGTCATGATTTGTCGGAACTAAGAAAGGCTGTAGACTTCATCAAGTTGTACATCATGACAAAATTTGAAGTATAATTAATTATGCTATTACTTAGTAGAAACGAAATCAAAAATATATTATAGCAAACCGATCTTACCAGAGAAATCAACTCCTTGTATACAATTCTTGAAGATATTACTTTTTGATGATTACAAATGTTTGAAAAAGGCCTTTTGATATGTTAGTATCCGACTTTGAAAACTAACTAACTAATCAATAATATGGGATAATTAAAAAATATCTAAAAATTAATAATACGGGATTTAGACTTTTTGAAAACAGTCTTCTGTTTGTTTCATATTATAAAATTCTAATGATAATGAGATCAGCAATTGATTGTCTCCTTTATACATCGACACCTTTTGTTTATTTCAGTTGTTCTCCTATAAAATTCTAAGAAATAAGTACCCTTCCAATTTCCACCATTTCTCTTTTTTCCCAAAAAAACAATCCTCTAATTGGTTTAATAGATGCGTGAGAATCATGTAGCCGTGTGGAAGCCTACAAATAAAAGAAAATTATGTGCTTTGACTACCTCATTTAATTTCCTTCACCAACCAAAACGTGGGCTACATGCATTTGCCTCGTTCTTCCCTTCATATGAATCACGTGGTCCAAGACAAATCGTGTTTTGATTCTTCTTGGCCGCGTTTCGGTAAAGAATGATGCAGTGATGTTCCAAGTACCGTTTTCTAGATAAAGCACCCAATGCAAGCTTTTGTTTGTAGTCAACTGATGTGTAGCGATAGAGAAAATTTCTCGATCATAAAAATGGTATAAGTTGGTTAAAGGGATCATCATGATTTCGGAATCGTCGGTTTCGAAATCAGAACTAAACTAATTCTTAGTTTCGAAACTTATGATTTCAGTTCTGAAACCTAAACTGTTGGTTCCACAATCAAAATTATTGATTTTAATTAAAAGTACACAATAAACACTCAGATCAATAGGTTTTAAGCCTAAATTATTGATCATTTTTACTATGGACATTTTTTATGTTTAATTGGTTTAATCCGAAATCAACAATATCGATTTCAACAATTAGGGAGTAAGACCGAACCGTATGACCCTGATTTCGGTTCAAACCGGACATGTCAAACCATTGATCTAATTCGATTTCGATTTTTCATATGGTTTGTGTTTGTACCTTTACACCATGACCCTGGGGGCCAACACGGCTAGGTTCGAGTCCGATCGTGCAGAGATCTCCTTGATTAGTCCTGGGGTCGGCTGAAGGCATTGGTCAGGCCGCCGAGGGTCCTCGGTCCGCCTCAAGATGTGACTCCTCGCTTAAGCACCCGTGGCCATGGATCGCTTCCTCATTCCTGCACATAGGTCGGGTCGGGAAAACACGACCCGACCCCTCCGACGATCAAGTTAGTCAGTTGTTTGAGGGGGTTTATTCTGTCCCTCCCTTCTTCTCTGAACACGGGAGTGTTATATAGGGAAGGTTACCGCTTCCTACTGTGCTCGTTCGTAGAGCACAGGGTCATACCTCTGATAGCGTCTGAACCTGGATGGAACTGTGGGAGCGACCCGATTTTTCCGGAATGGCGACGTGTCTCGGTTTGCATGCGACCTGCCAAGTCCGGATGCTGGGCTGAGGCAGGCACCTCAGTTCGAGGGTGGTTGGAGTACGGGACGTCATCCATATGTAGGCGACGCCAGTACGTGTCCTATCCCCCCCCCCCCCAAGCCCCCCGGAGGAAGCCATGCATTGGCTCCTACTAGGGAGGATCCGAGGCGTGGCTTTCATCTCCGGCGGTCGAGGGCATGGGTTTACCCTCCGGTTGGTGCTAAGAAGGTTTTTCAGAGGGTAATTGGTCGAATGGCTTAGACAATTGGGTATTGCCTCGGTGACCTGGGCGGCATGGGCCTGGAGTACGCGACACGATCGTTCCTCGGTAGGTAGGAGGTTCCGCGTAGTCTGCGACCAAGGTACCGCACGGCTCGGGCGGGCGGTGGCGTCGAGTGTAGGACTCGAGCGATCTGCGGTGAGATACGGCTCGAGCGGCGGTCGCACCGAGGTGTAAGACTCGGGCGATCTGGGCGAGTACATGGCTCGAGCGGGCAAGCCACGGAGGTGTAGGACTTGGGCGATCTGCGGTCGAGGTACGGCTCGGGCGGGTAGGCGCGCCGGTGTAGGACTCGGCGATGCGTGGTCGAGTACGGTTGGTGGCGGACCACCGAGGTGTAGGACTCGGGCAGTCTGCGGCCGAGGTACACGGCTCGGGCGGACAGGCCGCGCCGAGGTGTAGGACTCAGGTAGTCTGAGGCCGAGCAGCATCACTCGAGCTCACATTCGGCCGAGCAGCTGCTTGGGGGCAGCAACGAACTATATGACGATTCGTTGGACATGGATAGTCGAGCAGGCCCTTGTCTGCATGGGGTTCCAGGATATGCTCCCTGTGTCGAGTCGCAGGCTCTCGGGAGTCAAGATCGAGGAGCTCGCGCTTTGGCATTCATCCCGCATGCCCTTGGGCTATCACGTTAGGCCCCATTTATGGCCGGGTGACATTTGGTCTGCCTGATGCGACGTGCTTCGCGGGTAAGCGCACCGATGGGGTGGGTTATCACCCACTCACTAGGAGACGAGGGGTCACCATCGGCGGGATTTTCCCTATAAATAGCATGCAGTTGCTTCCCTGCATGCTTTTTGCTGGTGATCCGTCTGGTTATTCCTCCTGGGTTTTACTGCTTCTTTTTCTCAGTCATCCCCTCCAACCTCCACTGTCATCTCCGATCGTGTCGATCCCCCTTCCTTTCCTTCCGCAGGTCAGTGAGGATGACCTCCTCTTCCTCTTCATCTCCATCCTCTTCTACTTCTTCCTCCAATAGCGTCGGGGGGAACCCCTTACCATCGAGCCACAACTCACCGTCTGACGAGAAGGCGGCACGGGCCCTCGAGGCCCTGATGTGGTGGCACGACCTCGACTCGACAATGAGCGAGGAGTCGCTCGGTAGCATTCGGGCTCGTTATAGCATCCCGGATGACTACGAGCTTCTTGCCCCTGAGCCCCGGCAACGGGCCTACGACCCGATCCCTCGGGGTTTTGCTTTGACTCTAGACGCCCTTGAGGCGAGATTGCGTTTCCCCCTACAGCCCGTCATCGTTTCCTGCATATCATTGTGGCGTATCTCTCCATCATAGATGGCGCCGAACTCTTGGTGCTATCTGGTGGCATTCTTGGGGGAGTGTCATAATGTCAGTATCACTCCGACCCGGTCCCTTTTCCTATCCTGTTTCCATCTCTCTAAGGGGTCGGGGGTATACTATCTATCAGCCCGATCGGGCTTCAGGGTTAGCGGGGCCCCTTCCAGCAACAAAGGATGGAAGGGGCGATTCTTTTACATCTGCTATGCGCGGGGCTGGAGCTTCGGGCTCCGATGGTTGGCACGCATGATCAGCAACGCCACCCCAGGACTAACCGACGAAGAGTATAAAAACCTCGGGAGGTTGAAGGAGATCCTTCCTGCCTCTCGAGCCATACGGAATATGACCGAGGAGTGGTTGGTCGAGGCGGGCCTTAGCCCAGCACCTCGAGGTATGACTGTAGCGGATAATTTCAGGTCCTTACGGCGTATTGACAGTGTACTGACAAACCTCTTGCTTTCCTTGTAGAGATGGTGAACCTCAAATCCGTGCACGGGGGGAGGACCTCATCAGTCACATCTGCATGCCCGACGACGGAGCCAGCGACCGACTCCAAGGAAGTGCCCATTGAGGTCGAGGCCGAACGACCTCGAAAGAAGACCAACGTCTATGCCGCTAAGAGGCCCGAGGCGATCGTGGCCCGAGCAGGTAGTGCTCCAGCAGGGCCTGCTTCCCGAACCGTGGTGAGCCTTAGGCTAGGTGAGGCGGGCCCCAGCCGAGGGGAGGCAGGGAAGGCGTTGCGGGTGCCTTTTGTGCGTGATCTCTGTCGCCTTCCTGCGTGCGCCAAGGACGAGTCCTTCGAGGCTCAGGTGATGGGTGACCTACCATAGGGTGAGGTGTCCGACCCACTGGTGACTCGTTGGGGGAACTTCTCCCGTGGAGACTGGGTGTGGGCCGATGATGATTTCGCGGCCTCATTCATTCGCAGAGGGCTTCATCCCGACTTGGCTCGGGAACTATACACCTCCTCCTCAGAGGTCCTGCTTGGCAAGTCCGCCAAGTCGCTGCTGTGGGTAAGCATCTTTCCTTTGACTTTTCGACGTTGCTGGGATGCTATTGTTCTAACTTTTCTTCCCGTAAGGCCAGCATTATGCCATGGCATTGATGGATCGCGTGCGTGACGCCGGTCGAGTTATTGGCGGTATGTGTGACCGCAATGCCGAGCTTTGCAAATAGAACGAGGAGCCCCGGGCCGGAGTCACCCCCGAGGCCGTGGCTACAGCCGAGCAGTGGACGACTGACCTAGAGGCGGAGGTGACACGCCTCAAGTCAGAGCTTGAGGAGGCCGAGCAGCAAAAATGAGAGCTCTAGGGGCATCTGAAGGGAGCCCGGGCCCAGGTCCGCTCGGCGAAGAGTGAGTCGCTCGAGCTCTCCAAGAAATTGGAGACGGCAAGTGCCGAGACACACGAGGCCTCCGAGGCCCTGGCCGAGGAGATCTGCTAGAGGCCGGAGAAAGACAAGCAGGCGATTGAGGCTTACAAAGGATCCTGAGGCTTTTAACTCGGGCTGACCCGGTCAGGGTAGGTCACGTACGAGTACGGGTACCGGATCGCGCTGGCCCATTTTCGAGTGTGACATCCCGACCTTGAGGTCGAGGGGGACCCCTTCGCTTCCTTACCCGAGGACGAAGGTGTGAACATGCCCGAGGAGTTTCCTTTTGATGACAGCGTGGATGTCCCCGAGAAGTAGGGTTGTCACATTGTAAAAAAAAAATTTCTAAGGAGTCGGTCAGGTATCAACAGACATTGTAGGCCACGATCATCCAATCCTGTAACTGAATTTTTGTTAAATAAAAATCTTCCCTTCAGACTTCGATATCATCGCGTCTGATCTGCTCATATGAAAAACTTCTTTAAATTTAGTTCATTCCACGTCCTCGGCAAGGGATGGCCCACCATTTTTGCGAGCTGGTACGTGCCGACTCGTATGATCTCGACCACCCGATAAGGCCCTTCCCACCTGGGGGCGAGCTTGCCGCATGCTCGGGTCGGGTCGCTCACCTCAGCTTTGCGCAGGACCAGATCATCCAACTTGATCGGTCGAGGGCGTACATTTTGGTTGTAGATTCTAGCCACAGCTCTCTTATGGGTGAGGGCCTTTAAGTGCAGTCGGTGCGTCGCTCCTCGAGCAAGTCGAGACTAGCTCGGAGTCCTTCGGATGAAGCCTCCTCTCCATAGTTCTCCATCCGAGGAGTAGGGATGACCACCTCGGATGGTAAAACGGCCTTGGTGCCGAATGCGAGGCTATAGGGGGACACTCCAATTGTTGTCTTAGGGGTGATCCTTAAGGACCACAAGATGCTCGGGAGCTCATCTACCTATGCCGACTGGGCCGCGTACACTCTTCTCCTAAGTCCATCCAAAATGGCTCGGTTGGTTACCTCCGCCAGGCCGTTCGTTTGGGGGTGCGCTACTAACCTGAATCCCAGCTATATTTTATAGCTCACGCAAAATTCCTTGAACCGGGCATTGGCGAACTAGGCACTGTTGTCCGTGATGATTATCTTGGGCAAGTCGAACCGAGTCACTATATTTTTCCACACAAACTTTTCCATCTGACGTTCTGTGATTGTCGCCAGCGGCTCAGCCTTGACCCACTTAGTGAAGTACTCTACTCCGACGATAATGTATCTCCACTGCCCTGAGGTCGGTGGGAAAGGTCCGAGGAGGTCCATCCCCCACTGCGCGAAGGGCCACGTGCAGTCGATGGGGGGTAAGCGGGACCGTGGGCCGCTGGGGCGTCCGAGCGTGCATCTGGCACAGGCCGCATCGCTGTACATAAGCCTTTACATCTCGGCACATGGTGGGCCAATAGTACCCTTGGCAAAGGATCTTAAACGCCAAGGTTCGCCCACCGATGTGCTCGTCGCAGATTCCCTCATGAACCTCGGCTAGGACTGATCGAGCTTCTTCGAGGTCCAAGCACCGTAGGAGAGGATGAGAGAATGATCTCTTGTAGAGCCGTCCGTTCATTTCGCAGTACCAAGCTTGCATGCGGTGAAGACGCCGAGCCACGGCCTCATTGGCAGGCAGGGTTCCGTTACGCTTAAATCGTAACATCTCCTATACCCATGTCGTCGGTGCGTCGGTTGGGGTCACTACTGCAATCGTGATCGCACGGAAAGGTAGCTCTTCGACCTTGGGACCCGACTTTAAGGCTAGCTTTGCCAACGCATCTGCCCGCTCGTTCTGATTCCTCGAGACCCTAGACAGTGTAAAGCGAGAGAAGTTGGCGGTCAGACTCTTTACCTCCGCCAAGTATTTTGACATAGTTGGGTCCCGGGCCTCATATCCACCGCTGAGGTGCTTGGCTACAAGCTGCGAGTCGGTGAGGACGTGTAGGGCATCCACTTGCATCTTGGCGGCCAATCTGAGTCCTGCTAAGAGTGCCTCATATTCTGCCTCATTGTTTGTGGCCTTAAAGTCGAAGCGGAGGGAGTGCTCATACGAATGCTTGCCGGGAGCCTCCAATACTAATCCCGCACCGGTGCCCTTCACGCTGCTGACCCGTCCACGCGCAGGACCCACCCTGCATTAGCTCACCTCGAACCCTCGTCCTTAGGCTGAGTTAGCTCTGAGATGAAGTCGACGACCGACTGGGCCTTGATAGCGGTCCTCGGCGCATATTGTATGTTGAACTCGCCAAGCTCTACCGACCACTTGAGAAGGCGACCTAAAACGTCGAACTTAGACAAAATCTGATGGAGCGGTTGGTCGGTGATTACCTCAATCGGGTGAGCTTGGAAGTAGGGGCGTAGCTTTCGGGCTGTTAATATTAGCGCTAGTGCCAGCTTTTCGATCGACTGGTATCGCTTCTCGGGGCCATTCAGGACATGGCTAGTGTAGTAGATCGATTGTTGTTCCCCGGATGACTCCTTGATCAGGACGGAGCTAACCGTGTGTCGGGAGGCTGCTAGGTAGAGGTTGAGCTTCTCCCCTGGGGAAATCGAAGCGAGGCGAGGGAGCCCGGTAAGGTGATGTTTTACCCGCGCGAGGGCTTCCTCACACTCCGTCGTCCACTTGAAGTCCTTCGGGTTCTTCAGGGCCTAGAAGAAGGGGAGACATCGGTCGCCCGATCGAGAGAGAAACCGAGATAGGGCGACGAGCCTCCCATTTAGCCGTTGTAGCTCCTTGATTGTCTGAGGTGCCTTCATGTTAGTGATAGCCTGGACCTTCTCCGGGTTGGCGTCGATTCCTCTTTCGTGAATGATGAACCCGAGGAATTTTCCTGAACTAACGCCGAAAGCACACTTTGCGGGGTTGAGTCACATGTTGTACCTTCACAACGTAGTGAATGCTTTGGCCAAGTCGGACAGGTGGGTTGCGACCGTGCAGCTTTTTACGATCATGTCGTTGACATAGACCTCTATGTTCCGCCTGATCTGCTGGGCGAATATTTTGTTTATAGCTCTCTGATAAGTGGCCCCAGTATTCTTTAACCCGAACGGCATGACCCGGTAGCAGTATACTCCCTGTTCGGTAAGAAAGGTTGTATGCTCTTGGTCCTTGGGTGCCATCCTGATTTGGTTGTAGCTTGAGAAGGCATCAATGAACGAAAGGCGAGCATGCCCGGAGGTCGCGTCGACCAACTGGTCGATCCTTGGAAGAGGGTAGCAGTCCTTCGGGCACGCACGATTAAGATCGGTATAGTCAACGCACATTCTCCAACTCCCATTAGGCTTTTTGACAAGGACTACATTGGACAACCACCGTGGGTACTTGATCTTGTTTATGAAGCCTGCCGCCAGCAGACGTTCCACTTCATCTTGGACCGCTATTTGTCTGTCGGGGGCTAGTCATCGGGGCTTTTGCTTCACCGGGCGGGCC
Organism: Musa troglodytarum; assembly: GCA_023547065.1. Classification (NCBI taxonomy): domain Eukaryota; kingdom Viridiplantae; phylum Streptophyta; class Magnoliopsida; order Zingiberales; family Musaceae; genus Musa; species Musa troglodytarum. The sequence goes on along the minus strand of CP097509.1, from coordinate 12,664,101 downwards.
CCGGGCGAAATGCTCAGGTGGTGGTGCACCACCCTGGGGTCGACGCCCAGCATATCTGACGAAGACCAGGAGAAGACATTGGTGTTTTCCCGTAGGAAACTGATGAGTTGCACCCTCTCTTTCTCCGAAAGTTTTGACCCGATCCTCACCGTCTGGTCCGGCCATCCTTCGCAAAGGGGTATGCCTATTGTGGGCTCCGTTGGCTTAGGATGTTGGGTTGGCCTCTTCATTTCCCGGGGATCCTCCTGGGGGTGCTCGACCCTCACTCTTTTGGGCAATGAAACCACCACCAAGTAGCACCGCCTAGACTCGCGGGGGCTTCCCCTGACTTCTTCGACTCCGGCATGGGTCAGGAACTTTATCGTTTGGTGATAGGTGGAGATGACTGCCTTGAACCTGTTGAGGGTCAGACGACTCAGGATCACATTATACGCCGAGGGTAGGTCAACTACTAAGAAGGTCGTCATCACCATCTTTGACCTCGGCGAGTCTCCGAGGGTTAGGGGCAGGTTGATCGCCCCTAATGGATGCTAGTCATATGTGCCCTGCAAGCCAATCACATAAGTGATGGCACTTGTGACTTGATATATACTTTTTCTTTACTTATTATTAGATATTTTATCACTTTATCTTGCATGTTATATGTACCGTGATGTCCTTGGATCTATGCAATAGGAATCGGATCGTGATGATATCACGATAATGAGATCGATTTACTTTTAAACACAAACCCTAAATTATCCTGATCATAGGTTACTCGAGAAGGACATCGAGATAACCGGATAGACTGGTGTATTGTATACCCGTTCATATGATGGAGGTAGCTGGTCTCATAGCTACTCGTGTGGGGACATTAATAGTATAGTACAGGTGCTCATTGGAGAATGAGTTCACTGATTGATCCGCCTACGGAATGTTGGATAGTTATTGATAACTCACATCAGATAGCGATTTCGTAGTCCCAATAGTGTATCTGGTCTTTAGACTTGAGACACCAAGGATATCTTGTATGAGTACTCCACTCTTTGATACCGGACTTATAGGTTTGGAAAGTTTCAGATCTAGTACAGTCGGTCATTGGGAGTGGTAGCCAACCTTACGAGGACTATTGAGTGTCAATAAAGGATCATCCGTTCTCGGTATCATGAGAGGAATATCTCATGTGTTCTTGCTCGAATAAATCCTTAGCCAAGGTTATTCATATTGAGAGAGAAAGGATTCTCCGGGAGAATCCAACAAGAGCAAGACTCGAGGAGAGACCATATGGGCCTGACAGCACCATGCCCGATATAGGATCTCTGGGATATTAGATGGATGAAAGACTATAGATACATGGTAACTGAGGACAGATAGGTCCAAAGGATTGGATTTCCTAGTATCGTCTCGGGGCCGCGGCGTAGTGGCCTCATACATCCGCAGTCGATGAGTTGGGTAAATTATTATAGAGATAATAATTCACTTAGTCAGAAGGAGTTCTGACAAGTATGACTCACGACCAGCTCGATATTGGGCCTAGAGAGTCATACACATATGGTAGGTGTTGCGACGAGTAGAGGTTCGGATATGAGATATCCGCTAAACCCCCTATCTTATTGGATATCCATTAAGCCCATGAATTATTGGATCCTGAGATGAGATCCAATAATTGCTAATAAGAGATTATTGGGTAGAGGCCCACTAATCCAATAGGCTTGGGTAATTGGATGGAGATCCAATACCCAATATGGCAAAAGATCTATTAGGGTTTTAAGGGGGCCTCTATAAATAGGAGGGAACCAAAGCTCTATAGGCTGAGGGTTTCTTTTAGTAGCTACCTTCTGTTCTCCTCTCCCTAGAGAGAGAGGTGCATCGTTGTAATCCTTGCCATGTGGATACCGCTAGAGAGGAGGACGCTTGACCTCCTTCATCCTCTCCCACAGATCTGTAGGAATTCAGGGATATACGATCTCTCTAGGTATCTTCTTTTACACGTATAGTTTTCGTGGATTTGTTTTAACGCATCGATCTTCGCACGATGACAGAAACTTTCTAAGGGAAATCTGGGGTTTTGTTTTTCTGTTCTTCCGCTGCGCATGTGATGTCGCTCCCCTTGTGGATTTCCCAATAATGGAGAGATTGAGTCGCTAGTGAACCCGATGAGCGCCGAGCGCATTAGTTCCAGGACGTCTTTTGTCAATCCAAACTTCTGAAAGGCGTCGAAGTAGAGCACGTCAACCGAGCTCCCTGTATCAATCATGATTCTCCTTACCTGGGCATTGGCGATCCTTGTAGCTATTACCAGTGCATCGTCATGTTCGGATCGCTCAGCCCCCTTAGCCGGGAATGTGACCTCGGGCTCGGGCCATCGCCTAGGAAGTTCAGCCATGACCGCGTGAGCGTAGGCTTTCCGTTCTGACATACTGTTTCCCCTGGACACCGGGCCGCCCGTAATTACGTCAATTTGTTGCTCGACGGGACCCTTGGGACGTGGCGAGAGGTCCCGACTCCGCCTGAGGTATCAGTCGAGGTATCCTCGGCGTATGAGCTCTTCGATCTATCGCTTCAGATCGCGGCATTCCTCGGTGTCATGACCATTTTGCCGATGGAAGCGACAATACTTGGTCTAGTCCTGCAGCTCCCGGGGGCTCCTCATCGGATTAGGGGGTTTGAGCAGTCCCTTCTCTCTTATTTGGAGGAATATCTCTGTTTTGGATGCGCCCAAGGCGGGGAGGGGGGACCTCGGCGAGGGCACGTCGGGACGATCCATCCTGCACCTCGAGGGGGCTGACAGTTGCCCCCGGGATGGTTCCGGCCTAGCTCTTTTGTGCTCTTCCCGTCTCTCGGCCATCCGAGATTCTGTCGCAATGTATTGGTTGGCTCACTGGAGCATCTCTGATACCCCCGCGGGAGGTCTCTCCACGAGGGACCAGAAAATCTAGACGGTCGTAACCCCATCATGAACGCCTACATTATCAGCGAGGGGTGAGTAGTGGGTAACCCCCGGATTTTCGTTGTAAAATGGTTCACAAAATGGGAGAGGGGTTCATCCTCTTTTTGGTTGAGTTGAGGAGCAAGGTGACGGACGACTTCGGCCGGGCATAGGCTAGGAAATTGAGCTTAAAATCCTTGGCGAGCTGATCAAAAGATGTGATCGTCTCAGCCTTTAAGCTCCTGTACCATGCGTAGGCTGGCTCTCTCAGAGTGGTGGGAAATGCTCTACGCATTAAGGCATCGGAAGTCCCGTATAACGTCATTTGGGCTCGGAAGGTGGCCACATGCTTCGTCGGGTCCGTGGTGCTGCCGTACGTGTCGAGGGAAGGGAAGCGGAAGCTCAGGGGGACCAGTTTCTCTTGTATTTTGGGTGCAAATGGGGACCCCGAGTGTGCATCCTCCCTGAGCTCCTCCCTTGACCTTCGGACCTCCCGTTGTACCTTGTCGAGCCGTTGGGCGCCAGAGGCATAGGCTGAGGAGGAGTCCGTCGAACTCGAAGGCAGTGCCTCGTGCTCTTGTCGCGCTGGGCTCCCGGACGCCCGGCCAGTGGAGGAGCTTATCGCATCTAAGGTGTGTCCAGGCCCCGTTGGTAATCAAGTTAGCATGGTGATTCACAGCTCTGCGAGGCTGTCTTTGTGGATGGGTGTGTCGGTTGGGAATGAGCGGGATAATAGTCGCATCATCTCGCCGTGGCTTTGAACTTGGTGGGCAAGGCCCAAAGGCTCACGGCGGAGGACACCGGACTAGTCATGCGACGCTGAATACTCCCACGATTTGAAGTGCGAGCTTCTTGCAGACCCATCGAGTGAGAGGGGTGAGAGCCCGAGTCTCACCGCGGGTCTGGGAGGATCCGACATGGACCCTCCTTCACAATCTATTTTAAGGCGAGAGAATACTAGAAGGTCGATTAACTCTGACCTATTCCTTGATGACCGCATCAGGAGAAGGAGACGGGGGAGTCCGATCGCACAGAGATCTCTCAATTTCGTCCTCACTGCCGGGCCTCGGTGATGTGACACACTTGTAACGCACTCGCTCTCATTATCGCAGTTTACGTAACCCATAGCCAACACGACGCCACCCCGGACACACGAGGGCGATCGCGTTCGCTTCATCAAGACGTTTTCCGTGTGTCGTTCCGTGAGTGCAGTGCGTACCTATAGGAAGGTTACACGGCCGCTCGTAGGAGTGCTTCTCATTCTTGCACATAGGAGAAGGATAGCGTTGGCATCGGAGGGCTTCGACGTATCAAGTTAGTGGACGACGCGGTGAAGCGGTCGCCCTCCGGCTTCTTCAAAGTATCAGGCTGCTGAGTTTGTATCATATAAACTTAAACTCAGTATCAGGCTACTGAATTAAGCTGTTCAAGAGAGTGATTGTCACAGCAACACGTCAACAGAAACGTAAGAAGTTTGAGGTAGAAACTACCTCAAAATACTGCCCTTCTTTCTCCTCAGTTTTAGGACATCACCTGTTTCCCAATGTTGGGCATGTTCAGTACCTGCATCTCCGCAAAGCAAAGGATGTCAAAGGACAGGAAGGAGGCTGCAGGTTGTCTGAACGAGGACTCATCTGCTGCCATACTTGCTAGCTCTGCGCAGAGAAGTAGCAAAGAAATGGATCAAACATCATCCCAACTGGACCTCTTTTGGTCTGCAGAATAAGAATTTTATGAGATGATAACATCAAATTGGATAGTGTGTAGCAAGAAATGTTGCTTAATTAAATCCCTCACACACTCTGACATGAATCACAACCTTCCATCATTTTATCAGACTCAGTTTGTAATTGCATTTTTTTTTCTTTTTTTGTGGTCTGGTCTTCCTTTTTGGCACCTCATCATACATTCATCACAATGGACACAGAGTTCTGAAAGTGGATGAAAAATCCTCAGTGCACAATAATTTTCTAAAGATAAAGCTACAAAAATGAATCTGTAGGTCCTTCCTACCAATTTTTATTACTATGAGAAATTAATTTTTCACTTGCAAAATCCATGGGTTTTCTTTTAACTTCCATGATCTGCTGACTGTGAGTTCAAATTTAAAGCATTTCTTCTGAAGACAAGAGAGATCATCACGAAACATCTGTTTCCTTTCCGTAGAACACATGGCTGAAGTCCTTCAAAGTTGTCTTTTCCTATCTGCAGCATTCCTCTGACGTTGAAACTGGGAAGAAATGCAGCAATTCCTCTGTGGCCTTGCGGAGGAAGAATGCTGAATCGATAATATAATGACCGCGTAAAGGAACGGTTGTTGGGATCGAAATTTAATTTTAGAACTATTTACATAATAATAATTCATAAAAATTGACATTTGTTTTTAAAAGTACCAGCTTTATATACTTAGTTTTTTAAAGAGCGTCCTTAAGACCAAGTCTTACGATATAATTACCTGTAAATTATCAGCCTCTTTGCAATATTTGTTGTTGTCTTCTCACACAACAAAATGACCAAAACACCCTTCTGCCGTTGCGTCCTTGGGAGATCTGTGGTGTCTTCTCACATAGCAAAATGACCAAAACACCCTCTGCCGTTGCGTTCTCGGGAGATCAACTCGTCGCCCGCCCCTCCCCCATCTTTGGTCTCGATTAGGTCTCCGGCCCCTAGGAAGCCAGTTGGGGCTTCGATCCGTGCCCCAGATCATGTCTTCGTCTTCTTTAACCTGCGGCAAGCTCGCATCTTGGACAATCGCGGCCATCCTGCTTCAGATCCTCGGTCTTTCCCTATTCGTCATAGGTTTCTTTCCCGTCAAACCCACTCTCCCCGGCTTTAGGTGAGGCTTTAGCTCCTTGTTTTCGTGTTTTGCGGACCAAGAACCGCCTGATCTGCAAAAAAAGAAAAAAAAAACTCTTATTTTTGGGTGGTCACGTTACTATTTTAGCGGCCCGGAGAGTTATCGAGCGCCGACATGTGATCCTGTACCGGATGCTGAAGAGAGGGATCTGCCCTCGGAGAAGCTGAGAACATTGTACAAGGTTGGCATTTGATTTTCCTATTGCTGGTGGTCTGATGGGGTTGGTAATACAACTTTTTATGATGGAAGTACCTGTGGATATGGTCCAACGGGATGTATTTTTATTTATTTATATTTAGTATATGAATTAATAACTCCAAAAAAAATTTTGGAATACTTACTGTGTATGATCAATGTGCTGCAAAATTTAATTCCAGTAATTTCTTCTTCTTGAAGAGAGTGTTGCTGTTTTTCATGTAATTGCCTCTGAACAAAATTTGACTTGCGAAGTTGCCCAAATTGGAAGAATACTATGCTACTTTAAGTGACTATTTTCTGCATAGTGGTGGATTTCATTGAATACTCTCTATTCTTTGCACACCGCTCAGAGGCTTGCGCACTTATTCCAATATTCTTATTTTATTTAAGTTTCATTTTGCAGTAAGTTCCTATGTACTTGTTTTGATTAACATTTCTTGTGAAGCCTGGCTCATTGTTGATATTAGCTAACACAAACATTATGTTTGGTGTACTTTACAAGATTTTGTTTACCACCTTCTGTCTAAGTTTTGTTAATTAGATTTCTTCTAATCTCGTCTTGAGAATCTTAAATTTTCATTGTATTAGATTAGATCAGAATACTAGCAAGTGTCGCAATATGGTGTGGGATAAACATGGATCATTATTGCTAAGAATAACTTTGGCTTTAGTAGCAAAATGGTTATTTTTGGTATATGTATCACATGAAGTCATGTTTTATTGCCTGAACTCTTTGCTTGGGAACAAGCATTTTTGTGCTGCAGTCAGCTTAGATCAGATCTAATGTTGTTCTGTCGGCTGACATACGCACAGCCCATGTGTTGTCCATTTGGCTTAACCATACATATGCAACATTATGCAAGTATTTAAATACTGGTTCAACCAATATTTACCGATTAATATGGTCAGGATCACACTGTTCCAGGTTTCCTTCCTATTATGACCACCGTCTTTGACCTTGTAACGGTCCTTGTTTCCCTTTTTTTAAGTTTACTGCTTATGAGTCATGACATTCTGATTTGGTATTTGGCGTTGTTGCCAAAATAAAAGCCCTTACACATTTTCTGAATCTAAACAATACAAGTTGCTTTCGTTATTTATAAGCCATGTTATTTGTCTTTAAGAAGAGAATGCTAGTTGAATTTTGTAGCCTTTCCATGTCATATCAAGGAATTTTAATCATGTCATCTTTAGATTGCAATGATCCTCAAGCACTTGATGTTCACTTATATTCTTATCTTGCAATTTTGCACAGGAACTATCTAAGGTTCCTCCATCGTATGGCCGATTAGTACTGATGGTATGTACTTTGCCACAACAATATTCTTTCTGATGATAATTGGTTAACCACTTCAAATTATATGGAGGATGGAGTTCTTTTTCTTGCCATTTTATGCATCTTTTAGTTTAGGTTATCGATGGGCTGCCTGCTGAATTTGTGCTGGGAAGAGGTGATAAGCCTCCAACTAAGGCCATGGTGGAGGCTATGCCCTATACTCAATCTTTACTGTCCAGTGGAAAGGCAAGGGGTTATTATGCAAAAGCTGCACCTCCTACGGTTACCATGCCTAGGTTAAAGGTATATCTTACCTTTCAAATAAAACATAATTTCTCATGTGATGTACTTCATTTAATAATTACTTACAGGCTATGGTCTCTGGTGCAATTGGAGGTTTTCTGGATGTGGCATTTAACTTTAACACGCAAGTTCTATTGGACGATAATCTTCTTGGTTAGTTTAGATGGGTTTTCCAGTATACTTTGACAAAAAATGATAAGATTTACTTGTCTATGATTATTAATTGATTCACATTTTTTGCAGACCAATTCAAACGCATTGGTTGGGAGTTGGTGATGCATGGGGATGAAACTTGGATTAAACTTTTTCCTAGAATATTTACCAGACAAGATGGAGTGAGCAGCTTTTATGTAAGTCCGACAATCATTTTTGAATTGCATTTTATTATGAGAAAGCTTTAAAATCTCATAGCATAAAGGTCATCATTAAATTCTTAGCATGATCCATGCCAAGCTGGCTAGCCTTATGTTTGCTATCAGGTTCTATCCATCTAGGATTTTGTATTTTTAATCTGGTATAATATCAATGCAACTAAATGTGGATACAAATCCACTGACCTTATAAATCTATATGTGTTATCGCATAGAGTCCCAGGATCCATACCCAAATTTTGGGGATTTGTTTTGTATTTTTATCAGGCTCCTTGGATGGCACGGGGTTTATGTCAGTTGGTCCTGTCTTTTGTAAAGGTGTTTGTTATGACTTACAGGTATCTTTTTTCTGTCATACCAAAAATAGTTTTGGGCTGGATATGGGCCATAACTTGGGATTGTGTATATTTTATAGAAATCCCCAAAGACCTCTGTTTTGTTACAATGATTTTTCTTCTGTTATATCCAAAATTAGTTGTGCCGGATGTGGGCCGTAACTTGAGACTGTTTAAGTTATAGAAATAGAAATCACCATATAGACCATCTGGAGAGCAGCTTTTCTTGGGGGTTAAACACACCTATTTCTGGTTTTGGATTGTGATATAATCTGCTGCTAATGCATTTTAGTGGAACAATATATCTCAACAATTTTTTTTCAGGAACAAGAAAGTGGCATATAGATTATGCATTGCTTAGATTCAGATGATGAATATATGTGGCTTGGATATTGAACAAGTCTCAACCTGTAGGAAGATGAAAGATATGTAATTTGGGCTGAGATTTAACTGATGAATGTGACAGGAAAATACGAGAGGTTCAAGAGGCTGCAGATGTCGTGAATTTTTCTTTTATAATATATTTTTGGTCTTATCTTATGACATGTTATCAGTAACCTAGATTATATTCCAGTCTGGTGCCTGTAACTCATGATTCTTTTCTGGTTTAGGTGAAAGACACAGTTGAAGTTGATTTTAATGTTTCCCGTCATCTAGATGTTGAACTTGCTGTTGAGGATTGGAATCTTCTGGTATAACATGGTTCTTCTCAAGATATTACTGGTATATTATTTATAACTGCAACATGGTAAGAATAAAATGATTAACTTAATAGAAGTTATTGGGATGCATAACATTTATTTACACTGATTATTCTATTATCCTTGTCTCATATATGTTTCTCAATGATGTCTGATTTCCTCTTGGAGGCGTTCATTAATTGTTTGTAACTTTACATCTCATCTTTGGCATATGAAATTTCCTGTCATTATTTTTACTTAAACTCATGATTCTTTGGGGATTCTTTGGGGCCTTGGTCTCTGTTTGTGTTAAATTAGTCAGGCTTTGTTAGACCTATAGTTAATCTGTTCTGCTAAAAGTGAGTTATCAACAATTCCAAATAAAGTTTTCTCTTGTATTAATTGATTTTGGTTTTTCTTTTTATTTCTTTTGTGAATATAACTATCTCTTGTTATTTATGTTGATAAATTTTTTATTATGGTTGATTTTCCATTTTAATGTTTTTGCATCAACAATAAATTTTATTGTACTTAGTTTATCTATACATATATGTTATTTGTTCAAATATTAACAGTATGCATTTATTGAAGTATTGATTATTATAGTTTCATTAATAGATTAATTAGTTAATTGCATTTATTTCTATATTATATTATGAATATTTCAAGCAACTAGATATGTTTGAAATGAAAATTTAATATATCAACAAGAAGATGTCTCCACTTTTCTGTAAATGTTAGTTTCAGTCAAAATAAGCCTATATAAGTGGGTCAAAGCTGCTGTGATAAAATTGGTTTTACTTGTTGATAAGGATGTCTTATTTTTCTTGTGTAAAAGAATAAATAATGCTAATTTATCTAAAACGATATTTCAAAATTTGTGTAAGAATTGATGAATGCTTAGATGAATTACAGAAACGCACATTGTCAGCATCATCTATGGATATTTCTTGTGCTGTCTGTACAAGTTTCTTTATAGTTGTTGGTACAAGTCCTAACTGAAGTTTTTGTTCTAGATTCTACACTATCTTGGCTTGGACCATGTGGGGCATATTGGTGGACGCCATAGGTATGTTTTTTAGAAATTTTCATATTGACGTCATTACTTTTGGAGAATGTTGCATTATGTAGATGATTTGCCTTATTGTAAACTTAAATTTTCAGTATCTTGATGCCTGCAAAGCTGAAGGAGATGGATGATGTCATTAAGAGAATTCATATGGGCTCTGCTCTGCACCAGCAAAATCCTGATGCTAGCACATTATTGGTTTGTTATTCTCCATCTTTTAGTTTTGCTGTCTAGTGGTAAGAAACATAGATAACGTAGTTGCTTCACATTTGAGGGTGTTCCCCAATTAAAACTGTCCTTCCAAAGTCCTTCAGAATATATAGTACAGTGTAATGCAATCTTATTGATAAAAAAATTTCAACCACATCTTTGTCATCGGTGGACTATGTTCTAGACTTTTTGACAGCCATCTGCCTACCAATTTGTTCAATCACCTATTTGGTTACTCATCAGTAGTTGTAACTATCGAAACAATGCTAATCTTCCTCTTGTTGCCACTATTGATAACTAACATCCTTTGTTGTTATTTTTCCTTTGTTTTTAGGTAGTTGTTAGTGACCATGGGATGACTAACGGCGGAAACCATGGAGGATCCTCATATGAAGAGACTGATTCATTAGCTCTTTTTATTGGCTCTGGAGTTGAGAGCTTGGAGTTTTCTATGAATGCTCATAAGGCCGCTCACCAGGTAACATCGAATTGCTGTTTTTATCTAATCTTCCAGAAACATCTGTTAAGTTCATGAATCCTTGTATTTCCTTTTACATTTGATTTGTCTGTTGCATTTAACAAGATAAATGGACTGATTATAAAGCTTCATGTTACCATCCATTGGTAACTCATGAGGTGAGGTCCCCACCATTGGTCATGCCATAAAATATTAAACAAGTATGAATAACCTATTGACACTTGAAATGTAACTGTCATTAATTAAGAAGTCCTTGCCTTATCTAGAACTGAAGTTACACTAACTAAAAAGGCCTTGCTCCATCTAGATGGGATGTAACTAAGGTTTATCATGTAATCTATCTAAGTTCAGAACTCTAAATATGTCACGCAGAATGGCATGAGCATTTTATTTAAGTCTACTCTCAAAGGCATTTTTGTAGGAGGCCTACCATGGAAAAGGGAATGATTAGTTTGCAGTTTAGATATGTGTTTTTGGTTGTCCAGTACAAGTCTATGCTTTGGGTGTAAGGTCAAGAATTACCACTTTCTTTCCACTATGGAAAAGCTTGTAAATATTACTTTGTGCCATGAAGCTCATCCGCAGGAAGGTAATTTGGTATGCCATAATATAACAAAATTTGGAGAACTATAATAAGGTGAGTTACAAGTTTATAAGAACTAATATTATTATATTAGTACTATAACACTAATTTATTCAAAATGATGGAATCTTGTTTTGACTTGGAAAACTCTGATAATCTCATAAAAGGGAAATGTAGAAACTCAATTTAAGAAAACCATGGTTCAGTGTCCCACAAATTTTTCAATAACCTATATAGCAACATAAAAAACATTGAATATAAGATCAATCAACCATTTCACTGTTAGAAAAAAAGGGCGTACTCAGTATATGAGGCTCCCTCCAATGCGATGGGGTTTGGGGAGGGTTAATGTATATAGTCTTACCTTTAAATATTTAAAAAAGACTGTTTCTATGACTCGAATCATGGTCTCTTAATTCACAAAGGAGAACCCTTACTGTTGTACCAAGGCCTGCCCTCTAACCATTTCACCATTATAATAATTTAATATTTCATTAAGAAAGAAGCTTAATAAGATTTTTCTCGTATTCGCGAAAAAGAATTGCATAAGTGTGACTTTTTTATTACTTTAAAATTAGAATTCTTAAGGACTTGCACCTAGTCCAGCATAGGATGAATGAGTTGGCTTCATATCGCTATAAATTGTTGCACTGGCTGGCTGGTGCTTGCACGATCATGATTGGTTCAGTTTCCTAAATAAAGAAGGGTGAATCCATACATAAGGCTCCTGCCAACAGAGAATTTGGGAAGATCCAATGTAGCTCAATTTCCTAGATGGTGTCACTTAATTTGAGACACCCCTTTCCCCCCTCAAGCAGAACTTGAACCACTCGTCAACTAATCAGAAATTCATAATTATTGTATCCACTTCATTTGAGACATCCTAGATGGTGTCACATAATTTGAGACATCCCTTGACCTGTTTGTCTCAGGGATCTGATACTAGTCAATAGCCTCGACTGGTTGGCAATATTAGGTCATATTGGGTTTGGATCCACTTCCCAGGCTTGTTACATTGATGAAGGAATCTGACCAGTCACTTTGTAAGTCCTTTGTATGTTGAAAGATGTTGTAAGAGTGTTATTCTTTAATACACACTGGATATCAATAAGGCAAACTTTCTAGACGATATATTATATATTTCAATAGGCTTTTTAAAAACATACAGTGACTTGGAGCAATAATCAATAAGGCATGCTTTCTAGACGATATATTATATATTTCAATAGGCTTTTTAAAAACATACAGTGACTTGGAGCAATAATCAATCAAATTCCGGAGAAAGAAAGAGAGCCCTTTTCCTCTCTCTTAGCCAAGTTGATTCATTGGTCAAAGTTGATTTTTGCCATTGTCGCTTTCCTGTCTATCTTCATACATGCTTCATTGTTGATCCATTTAGGGAAGGAAATTTTGAATTGAGATGTATATTTGTGTATAAAAATATAATTATTTAAAGCTAAATTAATAAAACTCAGGAGTTCAAATATTGGTATAATGCAGATTTTAATAATCTGATGGACTGGTGCCCAACCAACAACCGGGCAGTATGTCAATCCATACCACAATTTATAACTGGAAAAATAAATTATTGACTGGTAAATATTTGTGCATACTGACTACTACAACCAAAAGCAGCTTATAATCCATATCCATGTTGGCACATAATTGTGATCCTTTTGGAAAGTTTTAATATATTTTACTGCAAAATTCGGAAAGAATTTTTTCATATTTAGAAATCTGATAAAACTCTTATTACTGCAGGTGGACATTGCTCCAACTTTAGCTCTTCTTTTTGGGGTGCCAATTCCGAAGAACAACATAGGAGTCCTGCTGAGGGGAATGTTTGATACATTGACAGGTCTGTTGATTCCAATACTGAATCTATAAATTTTAAATATAAGGAAGTTATAAGATAAGGATGAAAACGGAAGATATTTCTCATTTCAATCTCATATGAATGCACAACTGTTGTATATTTATATTTAAACAGATTCTCAAAGACATTAGTCTTAGTGCTCACAAAGGTACATTAGATGTAGGATGCAACAAAGTAAGTCATGGATAAGTTAAATAAACTCAAGTAACTAAATGAAAAGGAAGAAGATTGTAAACATAAAGAGGCCTTCACAGAGAAGTGAACATGGAATTGGTTGTCATACGTCGAACATGCTGAATTGTGCCAATTTGTTTTGACACATGACTATAATAATTTGTGGCTTGTGTTGGCCAGCGCTGCATATTGCATGTAGTGTCAGATGGGTATTGGTGCTTAACTGTGTGATGGAATGACAATCCTACATACAATCATTGGCTTTTGTGGGTCACTAGCTTATTCATGATCATTGTTTGTGTTTGTGGGTTAGTAGAACTAACAATAAAATTTTTCCTCTTCAGAATATAATCCTTACATACACTATTCCAGCAAGAAATCATGTAGCACAAGAAAAGCTAACAATTCTAGGCAGAAACAGCCTTTTGTCTCAAAAAATGTGAGCTTCAGCTGCAGATTGTAGCGATCTCAGATGTGTCACTGCTACCAATGGTGGTGGACGATTGGTTCAGTGATGGAGTTGTGGGAATATAAAGATCTCAACTCTGAGACTCTCCTTACTGGGCTAAGATACCTGTATATTATTCCTTTTCTAAATCTGTAACTTTTCTAGACAAAACCCAATTGATTAGGGCTTTAACAATCATGACCTCATCCAGCCTAACCCATGATTCTATTGAACCTAAGCCCATCAGCCAACATTCATGAAAATTGATTGATGCTAAATAAATTATATGTAATCTGAATTATACTATGATGGCAATTATGTTGTGATATTTTGCTTAATAATTATGATTTACATCCGAACAAAATTGGATTGGACTAGTACAATTCTCTCTATTGCATTGGTGGGAGCTCTATTCACTAGGCCACCTATGCACATCACTATCATGGATTCAAGAATTGGAATGGTAAAATGAGAATGCTAGCAATGATTGTGTTACTGTATGAAAATGATTTAGCAGAAATATGATGCAAATAATTTTGCATGTTTTTCGAATTTATAAATATTATAATATTATTAGTGTTCTGCTTGTATTTCTTGGCACATGCACCATGAGCCTATGATGGTAATTGTAGTTTTTGGTTTGCAGATGAGCAAAGGCTACGAGCCTTACAGCTAAATTCCTGGCAGTTCTTAAGACTATTGCAAGCACATTTACCCAACTTTCTTTGTGGGGATGCGACTTGTATTAGTGGTGAAGACAATCTGCAAACTGATCAATCTATTTCTAGCATGAAGGAAAATCTATGTTATTTATATTCAAGAGCTATATCTGCTCATAATGCATGGCTACTTCATCAGATTTCAAGCTTGACGTAATTCAAAGCTTTCACCTAGACTGTTTTTCTGAATGATATCTTGTATGCATTTGTGCTATTTTATATTGTCTCATTGTGCAGATCAAATGATGCTGATGATCTTGGATATGCCATTAATTCTTATTATGACTTCTTAGGAAATGCGAGTGAGTGGTTGTCTCACAGAGCCACTGATGTAATTTACATTTCCTTTTCTTAGTGGGATCCATTACTGTGAGATGGTTGGTTAGTTTTTCTTTTACTAGAAGGATGAAATTCACTAATCTAGAAATCTTGTGGTTTTGCAGAAACCTCTCAACTTGCTTCTGTCTGGTATTGTCATAATGCTTATCTCATGTGTTCTACTACTTAACACTGTATTTAATTTGTTCAAAGAAGTCTACATTACACAGGGCAAGTACTGTTCTCAGCCAAAAGAAATTAGTCAAGTGTGGCAAGTTGAGGAAGCCTTTGTTCTTATTGGGCTAGTAATTCACGCTCTTAGTCTTGGTGCAAGTTCCATGGTGGAAGAAGAGCAATATACTTGGCATTTTTTGACATCCACACTCTATTTGTTATTTCTCTTAACAACAATCAGATCACTTTTTAAAACGGCTGCATCAGATTTGATGAAAATGAAGAAGCCTGAAGAAAATCTTACTCGCCACCTGGCAGTGTCAAATGATGAAAGCAGTTACACTACCAATAACAGATCATCGCCCTGGACAAAATTGCAGGAAAATCATCGAATATATCATGTCCTTGTTGTTCTCATCTTTGGAAGAATACTGAGAGGCTGGCATCAAGGTGGTGTCAACTGGGTTCATCTCCCTGATATCTCAAAGTTGCTGGTGCAAGCTGGTTCTTTTAGTATAAAAGCTCTTCAGATATTCTCGCTACTTAATTTCATGCTTGTGGGTTCATTTGCCTTCTCTCTAGCAAGATCAAGGACACACTTTGTTCACATAGTTCGCACGAGCTATTTTATGTCTGGATGTCTGGTATTATTGCATATAATCAACAGTCAGACTCATAATATTGGACCAACAGATTCTAGTGCCACTTCAGTAGCTCAGCTCTTCTATATATGTGCTGGGAGTGCAGTATTACTAACTGCACTGGTATCACCATGGATTTATCCTGTTAATCATGAGGCAAGCAGTAACACAGGTAAATTTAATTTGAGCTCTCATGCTAAAGACACAAGTAGCATAGCTGAATCTGGCACCAGCTGTCTTATCAAAGAAATGAGAAGTTTTTATTTTCAATGGGGAATTAGACATTGCACATACCTGATTGGAACCACATGCATGGTATTTTGGTGTCTTTTACAGCTGCTACTACAGCAGCCAGTAAATGCTATTCCAATGTTGGTGATTTTTTTACAAGAAACAGCCAGCATTATCTATTTTTCATCATATGGATCACTTCACAAGCAATGGATTGAGGTCAGTTTTCATAAGCTCTTTTTTCCCACCCCCAAAATTAGTTTAGTACTGCATTTGGAAGTCGAGAACTAGAGATCAATTAATGATGGATCCATCTACATGGCTCAGTAGCATTAGTAAGATATTTTATTGTTGTCTGCAGGTTGTTGCAATGCTTTTTTTGGGAATGGCAGGTCATTTTGGTCTGGGCAACAGTAACAGCCTGGCTACTATTGATGTTGCTGGGGCGTTTATAGTAATTTCTCTATACCGTGTGGTTAAAATTTCAAAGATCATTGCACAGTCTCTTTATCCACTTCTTTATCCTTTGGTAGCCCTCCTTCTAACTGCTGTTAATTTAACTGTAGGGCATCTCAAGCCATTCAACTGTCCTTTCTGGGATTCTGATGTTCATTATTACCCATGCATCACCTCTGTTGTCTTTTCTGAGCATGCTGATATGCATTTCTTTAAAGGATATGAATGAGCTATTTCCAAGTGATTTAAGGTGGAGCAGTACATTACAACTATTGATTGGATTTCCTTGTTTGCTTCCACTGGTCTTAAACTCAATCGTATTGGTTGCTTTCACCATCACATTGCTGCTTATGAGAAACCACTTGTTTGTTTGGAGTGTCTTCTCACCAAAGTAAGTTTTATACCAATATACCATGTGATTTTTTTTCTTTAAATTTGTTTTGCAACTGATGATGAATGCATCATCCATTGTGCATTTCTTCCTTCAACTGCTTGTTATTTCTTAGCAAATAGGTATAAAGGATGGGTCACATACAGATAAAGGGTTCTAAAATTAACATGAAAATCATGTGATGTAGTATGAAATTAATAGGTATGAAGTGAATCAATTTTAGGCATGGTTGAGTCCAAGAGTCTAAAATTTTTGGTTCACTAGTAAATCTGTTTCAGAGGATCAATCATTGGGTTTATGATCAGCTTTAGGATTCAAATCATGCTGAATCTGCACATAGATGTTGCAGAGTTGGTAGTCCTATTTGGAGAAAGAAAATTGACTAATTAAACCGTTCAATTTTCCTGCATTATATATTTGTGTTTTATTTTATGTGGGATATAACCTTTGAATTGTATTTTCTTTTGTGTTATTTAGTAAGCTGTGTCCAATACACTTTTTCTCATCTTTATTCCAAGTCATTGCCGATTACTACGCAACTCATTTTTGTTTTGGTTTCTGAAAATGCCAACAGGTACCTGTATCTTTGTGCTGCAACTATGTGTGTCTACATTGGGGTACTTATAATAGCTGCCACTGTAGTTTACACTGCCATCGTACTATTTGTGAGGACAAAAAATTTCAACACGCAGCTTAACAATTTTGGATGAGACTAAGTTAAACCAAGATCAATTTTCTTTACAGAAATATGTCTGCGATGCAAATGCAACTTCCCATTTCAGTTCATTTTCTTATTGAGAACAAAGAAATTCTCAATGGGAGGTTCACAATTTTTGAATGAGACTGAGGTCTTCTACCGAAGAAAATATTCATTATAAATGAAATGAAGCGCAATGTTGTTTTCGGATCTACAAAGTTGAGACAGGTGAAACTTCCCATTTGATTTCATTTTTGGTATATCACTACCTCTACTTGAGCAATTAACTGACCAATATAAGTTGCTACTTCAAAGTACTGCACACGAGGATGCTTCTGACTATCTTGATGAGGTGTTGACATATCATTGATTACACTTTAAACCAGAATTGTGCAAGTTATCGCGAGTTTTGTCATTCTTTACAATCTAAGACAACATTGGCTTTCAGGTTTTCCAGTTCAACAAATATCACTCTGATCTGTTGGGCAATGTTTGTATTCGATATGGCAAGTATAATCCATAGTTTTCAGCCTTCTTGGTTAAGAAAACAATTATCATGGTGGCTGAGTTAGTACCTTTTGCATGCATTTGTGCAGGTACTAATCGAATTCTTGATGACTTCTCAGTATCTAATCATGATACACCTGCTTCACTTCCGTGTTTGATTTAACCCGTATGATCTGTGTGTTCATATTGTAATTTATTAATTAAAAGCGGTCGGAAATATATTATTTATGTTATATATATATATATATATATGGTTTTTATGCTAGAAACTTAAACGTAAAGGATCAAATGCAAAATTAATAAAATTTCAATTTCCTTGTTTTGATTAATAAAGCACGTATTGAAATTGTAGCAAAGAATAGTTGGATGGTCACAAGATTATTCTTAAAGCAAAATCTTTTACTCCCAAAGGAGTTTAGGACAAGGAGCAAATGGTGGTGACGCCAAAGGTCCGTAGACAATGGGCAGCTGAAACATTGAAGACTGTGAGGTCAGGAACACATGCAGGATGCTGGTCCATGCATGGCCTACCAAGTGGCCGAGTCGTCTTCGTGGAGGTGGGCACGATGATGACCTGCAGTGGTCGCCCCAGGCGTGGGCCTGCAGAGCTCCCAACTTGCAAGAGAAGCAAAGAGATGTTGTGTAATACGGAACTGCTGCAGTGATGCAGACTGCAGATTGATCTCTGGGAAGCACAAGGGCCCCAAGAACACCTTGCGCCACCCAACTTTGTGCGGATCTCTCAGATCCAGCGAGATGGTCTCCTCAGGGAAGCACTGTAAGATGTGAAACCTCTGACACAAATCGCTCCTCATGCATATGCAAGCATTCAATTCATGTCCTCCATTTGACTCTTCGCATATGAGAGAGAGAACGCCAAGTTCAGAGCACCCGACATGATGCGGGGGTGGAGAAAAGGGTGGGGTTGAGGGGACGGGTGAAGGGATGGAGGCATTGGATTCGGCCGCTCACGCGGCTCTGTCTGTCCACCTTCGCATCATCTCTCGCTGTCTGTGGATTAGCTTAACTGAGGGAAGGTAATGGCCACCCCGGCCGGTCCTCTCGTGGTGCCGTACGTGTCGGTCCAACTCCATCCACCACGCACCGCCCACGCGACGACTAGAGAACGAAGCCGACACGGCGGCGCGCGAGGCCACGCACCACTGCAGAAGAGTCGTCGCCGCCCCCCACCCCCCCCCCCTACTCGCTTAAGATTCGTGGAACGATAGCACAGTGGACCGTCTTCCTATAATTCTTAATTAAAAAATATATTTGCTTTTAGAAAATTTTGGAGGAATTAAAAAAAAATACGAATGGATTATTTTATTAATGAACTATTCATTTTAGAATATTAGTAATGATGGAAGCAAAAAAAGAATTCTTAAAATTTTAGGATTTGTGAACAAACGATGTGAAAACACATCGATAATGTTAAGCTCGAATGAAAAAGAATGAAGGATTCTAATAATCAAAGTAAAATTATATTAGATCTCGTGAACATGAATGTTAATCTATTTTTATTTTGAATACGATAATTAAAAAAAATAAAATAAATATTAGTGATGAGAGGAAAGACAGATGCAAACAAAAACCAAAAAAATCTTAACAAAAATTTATATATTTTAAATTTAATTAAATATATGAATTTTTTTATATAAAAGATCAATGTAATTGTAATTGATCAAAGTTACATTTAATTTAAGAGTCAAACATGCATGCTTTAATACGGACAATTATAATTTTATGATTCCGGTACTGTAAAAACTTTGTAAATGATTTTTCATGCCTCATTTTTATTCTATCATTTTTGCCATCCACAATTGATCACATCAACTGTTGATATTACAGGAGTAGGTGGACTACGTATTCCATTCATTTTAGTCAAGAAAAAGGATTTTTATTAAAAAAAAAAAAACAAATCCATGACTGGGTTAAAAAAGAGTGAAATAAATAGTTTTGATCGAATATTTTACAACTTACCTAATACTTATAACATGGTCATTTTTTTTTTACATCAATCGTGACAACATTATCTTTTCAATATGACAGAATTTATTGGACATTCAGTGAAACAATTTTAGGAAATACTTTGTTATTAAATCAGTAATTATAAAGCTGTTTTTATATTAAATTTCTTATGTACTTTATCTGAATATTACATTTCTTATATGTTTGTTATGAAAAAAAAATACTTGGATTAATTTAATATTAAAAATAAACAAGATTAAGATTAATTTATAAGGATATAATGAGTGTATTATTATAAACTTAAGGTCACATATCTTGACAAATGATTTAGGTCAAGTAACGCTTATGGGTCTATTATCTCATCAAATCTCAATCGTGACATTTGATATTAGGATCAATCCAATATTTGAATATGATGAATAAGTTCGAGTAGGAAAAAAATATTCATGAATTAAAATTTATTCTGGGTAACATCATCATTAAATTCATATTAGAAATAGATAAGGTTAAAAATATATTATTATAAACGATCAATGATTTAGGTCAAACATAAATTGACTTGACCATTAAAAAAAAATTTGATGCAGTCCACCTGCCGTCTTATAGACACGATGACCCTTGGAAAAAAGAAAAAAAAAAAAAAAGAGACAAAGCACACTTGGCAATTTATCGAACACATGTAATACTCCTTTCCTACAATAAGAATAAGAGGAAACATGGCACTTGAAAAGTTAATTCGAGGGGTAAATATTCTCCACGAAATCATACAATTTAAAAGTGTCAAAAAGATATTCTTTATCTACCACACGACAGCTAAAGTTTTGCTTTTCTTTTCTTATTAGAAAAGAGAAAGAAATATTTGATTATTCTGACTAAAAGGTGAAGAATCAGTGCAAATAGTTACATCGATGGGAATGTATAAATCATTGTGTGTTTGCCAAGATTTCTTCATCTTATATAGTGGCGGAATTGAAAGATAGCAGCAGGCTTCAATATTTATAGATTAGAGAGTGACATTAAAACATTTTTTTCATTATCATTTTCTCTCTTGTTTACAAAATCATAAGTCATATAAGAACAATAAGTTAACCTAATTTTATTAAGATGAATTTTATCTTAATACGGAGATGAAAAACAGTTTATTTCGTTAAATATCTACCATTCATCTCCACAATACTACAACAACAAGCAAAGTCTCTTCTAACTATAAAATTACTACACCTTAGACATTGATTTAATGATAATATACCAAATATATATTTTGAAGGTTGACTAAGAAAGACTTTGATAGATTATCATAAGGTCACGGGCTCAAATTTTACCTTCACAACTTACATTCGTAAAAGAAGAAGAAAAAAAAAAGATGATTATTGGACAGTTTTAGATTTTGTATAGAAGGGGGCAGTGATTCAAACACAAATTAAATTAATGACCTCTTCATCAAAGTCTAAGTACTAGTTATGTTTGACACATGAAATAGGTCAGTGTTAGAGGGACAGGAATGCCAATTGCTTAGTATGTTAATTAACATAAATGGATCAAAATTGCAAGTGCATTTATGTCATGTGTTACACATGAAATATGAATAATGTCTTGAAGTTGATTAGGGTTGGTTAACCATTTGCCCATTTGGTTTGTGAAACCACAATTTATCAAGATAACACTTAACTTAATAGGCTCAAAGTTCTTTTTTTTGTTTGGTTGGATTTTGAGCCTATCATATGTTTGCACTAGTCTAACAAAAGGGGGGAAAAAAAAAAAGAAATAATGAACATGATTCATTTGTTTTCATTATCATGGAAACATCGTGTAGGTGTTTTAAATGCATTACATAGTAAGGAGCATAAGAACTAAAATAGCAGTTTCTGTACACAAAAAAGAGAAGAATGATAGTAAATTTAATAGTTCTTAGAGCCTCAATAAATCCTTTCTCGACCATTAGCCACCAACTTAGCGCCAAGTTCAAAGGTTTTAGTTAGTGTTAGAGCTTATATTTAGTGTTGTTTTCTAGTAGAATATAGCTTTAGGGATGCTAATTTGTTGGTCACTTGCATTTGTTTTTGTGCTGGTTTGAATTCTGTGTTCCTTCAACTCCTAATCGCTAGTATTCCCACCTATAATAAGAGAACTTTTACGTGGAGCTATCATTCCATCATCTCCTAGAGAGGTTGCTAACACGTACACCAAGATCACTTATACAGCTTTATGGCATATTTTGGAGTGAGCATTTACCACTAAGCTTTTGAGTAAAAGGCAGTCAATAAACATGTCTTCTATGATTTAGGAGATACAGGTGACGATCATGGCTTGTTCGAGTGTAAGTTTGGATTGTGTAACTTGAGAGCTCGAGTAAGAAGAGGACGAAGGAGTGGTGGAGTTGTGTGTGGATCGGCTCCTAAACAAAAGTCGACATGATCGTCCTCAAACCCCAAAAGCACATAAAACTACTCGAGAAACGCTATCATCACAATCATCTCTCACACACACTTCACTACTGAGTCATCCAGTGCTGATGGAAAGGAAGGCAAACATGTGGGATCCAGCAGCCATCTGATGCGATGCATCCTCCTCCTCCTCCTCCTCCTCCTCCTCCTCCACCACCCTTTCCGAAGAGAAGGCAAGACTAGCTGTTGCTGCATGAGATGGAACTTGGAAGCAAAGCCAGTCATGCCTCTGCCACAGGGTTGCTTGCAGAAGAGGCTTCTTTTGAACCCGGTTAGCTGACACATGAAACAAGCAATGAATCCACTCTACCGCCCGCTGTGATCTCGCCAAAAGGAAAAGAGAGAGAGAGAGAGAGAGAGAGAGAGAGAGAGAGAGAGAGAGAGAGAGGAAGGGTTGTGCATGATTTCGGTTCAAGGCTTTTGCTTTCCTCGTAGATATGTTCAGAAGGGCAAAGTACAACCTTCTACCGCTTAAGAAGAAAGTAGGTTTTGTTTTGTCTTCCTCTCCGCTTTGATGGTTTGCTGCTTTTAAGGCACTCCTCCCTCCTTTCTTCCCCGAGGTTAAAGCCTATCCCCCAAGCCATTCAAGTCAAAAAGTACGCACTTGCTCTCTCTCTCTCGCTCTCGTCTCTGCCAACGATGCCTCAGCGATGCGTACCGCTCGGCGCAGAAGCAAGAAGACGCAGGGAAGAAGGCAGCGAGAGAGACGAAAAAGGCGAGGGAGAGGAGATCGAGCAAGCAGCAGATCGCGTGCGTATCTTCCCTGGTGCACTCCGGCTCTCCGACCCCACTCGGAAGAAGAAACCCTAGCCATTCAACTCTCTCTCTCTCTCCCTCTCCCTCTCCCTCTCCTTCTCTTTTCCCTTTTATTATAACCCCAAAGATTAAAGAAAGATCACACAAGAAGAGCACCACCACATTGTCCCCTAAAACACCTACAGAAAGGTGGTGGCGATCTTACTCGCATCGACGCATGCAACCGGCTCTATCGCATGAGAATTCTCTCTGGTGCTGAGCCATCACCAACTCAAGGAGGGAACCATATGCTGAACCAAAGAACAGTACAGATTTAATACAAGAGATGCAGGATGACAACTACAGATACATAAATGCGAGCTGAGAACTAAGTTTCAATATTGTTTACCGCAATGCCGTAACTATGACACCCGACCAACGCTAAGAGAGCATCAAATCTTGTCTAAGACTATTAAGATCATGACCAGAGAGAGAGAGAGAGAGAGAGAGAGAGAGAGAGAGAGGAGGAGTCTTGGAGTAGGGAAAACAAAGGGGTGGAATGGAGGGAAGCTTCAGTATGGCGGCGGGGGTGAGGAGCGGGCGGTGGGCGCCCAAATGACGTCCGATGGGAGGTGGCTGCCGTAGAGAGACATGCCGCTAGACACTGCAGCCGTTGGCGACGGCCCTTGGTGGCGCCGCTGGATATGCTGCTGCTGCTGAGGTTGTTGTTGGGCGTACATGTGCCGCTCGTGCTCCTCCATGTCGCCACCGCCTCCGCCGGAGACCGACACGTCGTCCTCCACCGGGAGCCGGTGGAAGGTTGGGTTCGAGAACGCCGCCGCCACCACGACGACCATCCCCGCGGCCACCAGTGGCCCTGCCACCGTGCCCCCCACGATCTGTCCCTGCGGCCCCGCCAGCGATATCGAGAGCCCGCCGGCCGCGGCGGGGTACAGCCCCTCCATCGCCGGGGGGAGGAACGTGGCCGAGATGGACAGGATCTCGAACCGCCCTCGAAACACGATCGTGGCCGAAGCCCCCGCCGACAGCGGCGCCCCTCCGAGGTGCGGCTGGCGGAGCGTGACGTTCGCGACAGCGCCGGTGCCGGAGAGAACGCAGATTCCGAGGTTCCGGCGGCGGGAGAATCCCGCGAGGGAGTCGGCCACGTCGTGCCCCGCGGGGATCTCCAGCACGTGCGGCCGCATCGCCGCCGAGGGCTCCGCTTCCCTGGTGATCACCACCGGCAGCTTCGGCTTATTCTTGGACCCCGGCGGCCGCCCCCGCGGTCTCTTGACCACCTCGATCGTCGATCCATCTCCCCCTGTTTGCTCCTTCTGCTCATCGAGCTTTGGCTTCTTGCTCTCCCCGCTGCTCCTGCCGCTGTCGACTTCATCAGACAGGCTCTTCTGCTGCTGCTGCGGCTGCTGTTGCTGCTGTTGCTGCTGCTGATGATAATGGTGCTGGAAGAGCTTGTCCTTCATGTTGCCGGAGAGAAACCTAAGAACATAAAACAGTTCAAAGAAACTGTAGCGGAAGACTTCAGAGGGCCTCTTTTTTTTATGTAGAACAGTATATGGATGCAGGAGAAAAAGGAGGAACCGGTAGTGAGGGGATGTTTGTTTGTGGCTGCACTTTGAGAGCAATTAGAGAGAGAGAGAGAGAGAGAGAGAGAGAGAGAGAGAGAGAGAGGTGTTTGATTGATGGTTAGAATAGTGGGGAGCGGTGGGTCCTTCAGGGTTGAATGGGATGGAGGAGAGGCGTCTTAAAGAAGGATGCAAGGAAAACTTAAAAGGAAGGGTGAGCGCAGAGAGGAGATGATCCGAGAGAAGAGGGCAGAGGCTGGTAGTTGGTGAACTCTCTCTATATTTTGAGCTTTCTTTCTCACTGCCTTCCCTTCTTTGCTTGTGGAACTTTTGACATTTCAGAGAGAGAGAGAGAGAGAGAGAGAGAGAGAGAGAGAGAGGGGGAGGGGGGGCTCTCCTTTATGTTTTGTCTCCACACGAGCCGCTCTATTGTCCTATTTTGTGGTGGATAAGAACACAGGATTTGTATCGTAGAAGAAGCTAACAAAAATACATTATATTTAAAATCACCAACTATTAGCTAATTATATATTTTCCACAAACACCTGTGAAATTGGATTTATTTGCATTAAATATTTGTTATTATAGAAAATGACTTTGGTGGTTTGCCATCGAATTGGTTGTATAACAAATTGCACTTCTGCAAATACTAATGCTATTTCTTGGTAAATGAATAAGCTTCCTTTTATTGCAAATACGAAACCAAGTAAGATTTTGTTTTCGTTTTTTTTCTTGAGACTATTCATATATTTCCTAAAATAAAAAAGTATATTTGTATAAAATTGAATTTTTTGAGAAGTTAGATTTGGTGTTCTACTCCATCTTTGTCTCTTGTTGTGGTTGACTTGAGAAGCATAATCTATCTATTATAGGATTTGTAAGTATTTTTTAGAATCCTAAAACATGTGCGTTCCGAGAACAACGAATCCAAATATTAAAAAAATTAAGAGAAATATCTTAAAATTTAGGATTTTCATATATTCTTAGGAATAAATGAATTGAGAATATTAGAAAATACTTTGAGTAAGATTTTCGTAGTCGATCTAAGATGATGTATAAGGAGAATTCTATTTCTGTCGGGATTAACTCATATATATATATATATATAGCATATTATTTTGCATTGACATAAATAAAAAAAGTATCGCATCCTATAAATCTTAGATCAATAATTTCTTTCTCCCCAACATAATATATGTATATAGAAATTTCTCCTCTAAAACCAGAAAAGATACTTTTGAGAAATCCCTATTAATCCAAACTTCTTCTGAGCACTGACTCAAAAGGACAAATAGCAAACATTGCAACCTACTAATCAAGAGAAGAAGCACTTACCAATAATCTATAAAAACTTGTGTACTGATATGTACTTTCAACTTGTATTACAATTGATATTTGGAACAAAGTATCCGTAGAATCCAAGTGATATGTGTCTTCTAAGTTGGCAGACCAAATCTGCTAAAAGCTTCTCAAGGTTTGTGTATGATAAGATCAGCTTTGTGTTGGATACTGAGGTTTGCCTGAGGTGATCAGTGGATTAAATGCAACTGTTAAGGTGCTCAGTGCTCCATTTTGTACAGTAAACATGCTCAAGCCAAGCTCATATTTCTAGCAGAATTTTACTCCTTTAACATGACTGATAAATCTATGTCGAGCTTCTCCGATCCATGTATCATGTCTTCATCGTATCCGAATGAAACAACTGATTCACTTGTTCATCTGATGAGATTCCACAACAAGCCAGAGAGAGAGAGAGAGAGAGAGGAGACTTCAAAGTTCCATGTCGGCAAATGGTCAGATGCATGGAGAAAGGGGGAAGGATGGGAGGGAGGGAGAGAGAGAGAGAGAGAGAGAGAGAGAGAGAGAGAGAGAGAGAGAGAGAGAGAGAGAGAGAGAGAGAGAGAGAGAGAGAGAGTTGGATCCATGCATGTCAGAAACCAATGGTTTGGAAGGCTACTGCAGGTGCACTGTTCTCACTTGAACTGATGAGGTTGCATGCACACAATTCCTTCGAATGAGTGGGCTAACAAAGACAAATTGGACACTATGTATCGGCCAATCTTTGTCTGCTACCTCCATTATCCGCTAAGATTTGTCTTCAACAAAGCAAGCTGCAGGGACTGGTGCCGAGCTTTTATCATGGTTAGATACACATTAGAATAATTACCTGAGCATGTCAACCTATTTTTCTTTTATTAGTTTGAGTATAAATCAAATAGAGAAGCTTAAACATCCAATCTCTCTATCTCATCTCTTTGACTTCTCTTCACATATGATTTTCTGTAAACATCCTACGCTGACCTCCGTCAATTATTCTGTCATCTTCAATTACGCGAAAATAAACAACTCATTAGCCTCCAAAAAAAAAACCCAAACAAAGTGCTTTGACGATCGTACCTCACTAGTTTTCGTCAAATCAACAACATTTCTAGGAACCCAAAATGTGGCTTAGCAAATCTTTTCATGCATGTGGATTGCATCATCTATTCATCTATTATATATATATTTATATATATATATATATATATATATATATATATATATGCACACAATGTTACCTCTAAATCTAGATCATGGTGGATGAAACTGCCATAAATAGAACAAATATTTTTTTACTTAGATGGTGAATTATGTTGACCCATGAATCAATGGTGAATGGCCTCAATTAGTTTCAGATAGCAATCATAAACGGAAGACCAAGTCAACCTTACAATCATAAATGGATAATGTTTGGTGTAGACTCTTCAGAAGTTATACTGTGTGATATAAGTAGTTATCATATTTCAAATAAGAAGTATATAATTACCAAAAAAAAAATTTGCAGTTGTTTTATTGTTTTCGAGTAAGTAGCAATTAGTTGATTGCATATATATTTTTATCTAAAAATTACTTTTTCCAATTTAAATATTACCTTATCTGTCCATTGAACACTTAACTAATTTAATTGCATGTATATATATATATATATATGTATATATATATATATATATATATTTATTTTGGAGTAATCTATAAGTAATTAAATACATATGAATAAAACACTTACTGTAAAAGATTTGCAGATAACCCAAATTTCCTTTCAAAAATACATATAAGATTTTGTTAATATATACCTTTCGTTTATTCTTACAAAAAGTGACTTACTTACATTTAAGATTTTAAGAATATCTATGGAGATCGATGTCTAAGAAATGTCTCTTTCTTCCAATGCAGATCACCAATTTGTAACCCAAATTACATCCCCTCTCTCTCTCTCTCTCTCTCTCTCTCTCTCTCTCTCAAATTGAGAGGTCGGTGGGTGCACAAGGTCAAAAATGGCGTTATATGGCAAGTGGATATATCATGAAAGGACAGCTGATGAAGGAAGCTTGGGCACGTTCATTGGACCAAGCCTCGGTGGGGTCAGCTGGGACCCACCCCCGCATTTTGTGTGACCTGTCGAATCCACCAGCGACTCCCCTATTGCCGTCTCCACACAGACACGACGAACTCTGCGCAAAACACTTGATTAGCTCAAAACACGTGGGTCCCACGATCACGTCCCATGTTTGGATCTCTTTAATTTGATGTGATATGCTACTGCATCTTTATTGAGAAGGCGAAAAAGACCCCCCGAATAAACCAAAAGAAAAAAAAAAAATCCAGAAATCATTTACTCGCCACACTCGAAATCGATGGCAGCGAATCAGGAATTGGTCCGCTGCCACCACCAGGCTCGACGTGGACGTGGGGTGCGTTGACGTGGACCAAGCCCTCCACGGGCGTCGGACGCACTCCGGGTGGGGCCCATCGATCCAGCGCAAAGGAGAGTGGGATTTGACTCGGGCCGGAGCGAATCCCTCGTCACCTTCCAATTTGGGTGCATCACGCCGTTGTTCTCGTAAATAGGCACGCGACTTAATTCCGTGCGATTGGAATCGGAATAGCATGATGATCATCGATACCAGGGCCAAAGGGTCGAATCGAACGCGTCGAGTCGTACGTGATCCGATCGACCATCGGGTGGTGGAGCATCGACGTTGACTCGAGGTGTGGGGTCAGCAAGTCAAGTCAATCTAATGCCGCTCACCTGCCAAAGCTATCGTCGGCAATGCACCACGAGCTGTGTCGGATGATTTCTAGATCCTCTGGCGGATGGCAGGGCCTTGACCTGGATGCGAGGCGCGAGGTCAACGAGCCAATTCAACCAGAACCCACCCAATGCTATGTGGTTCCTGCAATGAATGCGCGCCGAGTCATATGAAACTATCTATCTATCTATCTATCTATCCATCCATCAAGTCAAGTTGTTTAACAGATGACATGGTTATTATTTTTTTTATCAATCTAAACTCAACACGTGCGATGCAGTTAATATTGAATGTCACACTAGCTTCCGAGGACGACGAGAAAAGGAGTATACTACATATGCTGCATCAGTAGAGTACCTAAACCGATAACTAAACAATTGACATTATCGAAAACAGTCTCTTCGACTACATCCTTCTTTAAATCATTTATGAGTACTTTTGGTTCATGATAAGAAAATTAAAACTAAGTAACTAGACTTTTGGAAGGGCATTGTTGAAGATACAATGGATATAATCTTTTGTTGATTCAGAGAAAACAAGAGCTGTGCACAATAATAAACATAGAAAGAGACATGAAATACCTACTCTCTTCTTCTTCCATTTCCTTTGCACTGGGCCATAATACAACCTAATTAATTTTCTCTACAACCCAAACAGATCAATAAAATGTTTGGGCAGTTCTTTCGCGTCTTCTCAATAATATACCAGACTTCACATTATTTGGGCTAATCCAGTCGGTCACTAACGTCCTACTGTGTTCTGTCAAGTTCATACAATGTTCTCTTTCATCAGAATACAGTGAGGCTAGGTTCCCAATGCTATCATGCTTGATGCGGTCGTACCTCTCAGCCTCCACTTGATCGGTTTCCCTGCCGGAACAACTAGCATTCGATCCAGAATCGTTGCTCCTGGGGAGATCAGACAGTGATCCATTTAAGACTGCTTTTGAGGAACGCATTGATCCCAGAGGAGAATGAGCAAATCCATCAGAATCTTCAAAGATTCTTAGGGGGCTATTCAGGTTGATACTGTCTGATTCTCCCGACATGCGCTCCCAGTACTCTTCAAAACTTGTCGAGTCCCTTGTGCTCTCTGTGCTACAGGAGGAACCTTCATCGAAGAGAGAGGAACTGTCGCTCGAACTGGAAGAATCAATCAAGGGAAGACGGAGTCTCTCACTCAACATATCTGATGAGTGAGGACTGGAATGGTCAACAATTATCCGAGGTGGGTAAAGGTAGCATGCATCCGATGAACCGCCAGGCTTTCCCTTGATTTCCTTGTTTCTGTGCTTGCTTGTTTGTACAAAATCCTGGGCCATTGCTTTCCTCACAGAGCTTGGAGCACGTGGCGAACACCTAATTTTAAATGTTTAACTAAGAATTTAAGAAACCCAATCGAATCAAAGAATGCAAAGCACATTTGACTCTACCTGGCATAAAGAAGCATGTATGCACCTTTTGATAATACCTTAGCAAGCTCCATGGGTTTTACCTGTGCAAAAAATAAAAATAATCAAAGTACTTCATTGTTAGATAAACATACACACCATGATGACTTCTCTGACTTTGTTTTATTTTATGGATTGTATCAAAAGTTCATTAAAGGTTACATGATCACTAGGAAGATCACATGCAGAAAAGATAAAGAATATGCAATTTGAACCCTGTCCTTGTACTACAATGAGCAACTACGAAACACAGCCTTTGAAGATATAAGAGGGAACTTTCTATTGCATAAATCACTCTTATGTTGTGTAATAAGCACTATCTTCATAATTTAGGTGAAGTTATAGTTGCCAATTAAACCATAGAACTAAGCATATTGTAGC
Source organism: Musa troglodytarum (assembly GCA_023547065.1). NCBI lineage: Eukaryota > Viridiplantae > Streptophyta > Magnoliopsida > Zingiberales > Musaceae > Musa > Musa troglodytarum. The sequence continues at coordinate 12,633,570 of CP097509.1, read as the reverse complement.
TCTGTTACAAATCAAATATGACAATTTGCTAAGAATAATTTAGATGATTCCAACAATAGTCGAGCATTTTCTATTAAGCACCTTAATAAGTTTGTAAGAACTGGCCCTTCAGTCAGGGCAAGAATTTAACAAGTAGAATACCTCACTATCATTGATCTCGTACCACTTGCCTTGCGTATCCTTCACATAACAGACATAGTGACCAGAAAAGGAAGCATTCATGACATCTATGTGAACAATTACTGCATACAGACGGTAAACAGGAGACTTGTCATCTCCGCTCATGTAAGGAGCTAAATTAAGGTACTCGGGGAACCGAACATCTTTATTGAGTTTGCCAAATTTACCGGACTGCATAAATAATCAAAGACAATATAAGTAACAAAATTGATGATAGAGAAAGATGCTGAATCCAAATAAAACAATAAGCAAATTGGCAGAATCATTTTAACTAATTTAAAAGCTGAATACGTCTATAAGAAGTGGAACGTTTTGCTCATGAGAAATTACCTGAAATCGTTTCAACACGATGGTCAAAACATTGGGAGCCTCCAGTATCGTCAATCTCTTTTTTGCTCGCTCGTAAGAATTGCATCTTATAAGAATAGAAAATATGCAGTATAAGATTACAAAAAGACAAAAAGCAACAATGTCTATTAGTTTATAGTTAACACAATCATTGCAGCAGAACATGTAAAAGAATATCAAAAAACTCACATTAGAATGCAGAATTCACCATGATGTAAAAATGTGTCCCCTATAGGTCAGGATGGCCTATGTGGGAACAAGTTTCACATAAAAAAATTGAGCTGGCATTCACCTTGTACACTATCATGATGGTAATAACATTACCAATCAGGATCTAATACAGTGGTCATGGTCATATCTGATTTGCATGGCAAAGCTTATATTTAGGGGAAAAAGAATTAGCCTTAACTAATCATTTTCTTATGAACTTCCTGTTAAATGTAAGCCAATCCAACTGACTTAAGCACCCAGGTTGCAGACCAAGCTTAACAGGAGAGGCCTTGAAACTCAATTTGAAGATACTTCATTATGGTAATAAATTAAACACGGTTGTGATGTACCACCCTGTCACGCCAAGCGCCCAAAGAGGGTAGGCAGGGTGAATTCTCAAGGATGTCACGGTGATCACCCCGGAGGGGGTATCACGCCGTGCACCCCAGGAGGGGGTGCGCCCCAAGAGCGGGTAGGCAAGGTGCATTTAGTCACACATTGGTAAGGAAAGGGAAGATCTTGAGCCTTATAAGCGTTGGCGCTGCACACCCGGCAAGCCGGTTTTGTTGGGAGAGGGTAATGGCCACGTGACAAGTGGTATCAGAGCAACTCCTGGCCTTCACCAATCACCCTGCAGGGGGTGTCCATGCCGAGCGCCTGCAGGGGTAGGCAGTGGCACCCGTGATGTGACGCCACGAGATTGGGTGGGGAGAATGTCACGCCAAGCGCCCAAAGAGGGTAGGCAGGGTGAATTCTCAAGGATGTCACGGTGATCACCCCGGAGGGGGTATCACGCCGTGCACCCCAGGAGGGAGTGCGCCCCAAGAGCGAGTAGGCAAGGTGCATTTAGTCCCACATTGGTAAGGAAAGGGAAGATCTTGAGCCTTATAAGCGTTGGCGCTGCACACCCGGCAAGCCAGTTTTGTTGGGAGAGGGTAATGGCCACGTGACAACCCGGTATCTTTTTATAATTCTGATTTCTTTGTTGACTCGGGATACAAGTTTCTTTATAAAGCCCTAATGACCAGTAGTATTTGTCAAGACTTCAGTATCTGAAATATCATCCAGGCATGTTAAGTTGGCCAACAGAAATCATTGTCAATGTAGCAATGTTACTGACCCTTGAAAATCCTCATTTTAGACTTTACATTTTTCCCTTGCTCGGGCTATTTCTGTACTCCCTTATGCCATTTATGCAAATACCGGCTAGCAATAGTATTGAAATATTCAAAGTAATACTTATGAGTTGAATGTGCTCATAAGGAAGAAATTGTCATAAAAATAATCAAAGTTCCTTTTTCATCAGCTAAAGATGTAATTCAAACCAAGGCTCCCAATTTTGTGTATTGGTACTGTATCAAGCCCGGTACCAATTCATACCAGGTGTATAAATGTCAGAACGCCGGTATGTATTGATTTAAAAAAAAACCCTTAAAAGACCAAAGAAACAAAGTGGTACAGAGCCTGCACAACCCTGTACCAAGTGGTACCAACCATGTACCAAAGACACCAGGCGGTACAGGACCTGTACCACTTCAGACCAAGATGTACCACCCAGTTTATACTGATCTGTGTAACTGTAACGTGTCATTGCAGTAAATGTCACTCATACCATACTGTATCGTGCAGTATTGCAAACTTTGATTCAAAGACTGATGATAAAAATGGAGCATGTCCAATTCAATCAATTCTAAAAATGAAAAGAAACCAACCTGTCACACTCATACTTGTTCTCCCCATCCAAAATTTCTGGAGATGTAAAACGGAGAAGTGCTTCATCAAGAGTAGCAATGTTGCCATCTATCTCAACAGTAACATCCATTATTCTTTCACATCGCTCAGACTTGCCTTTACATCTGCTGCACCTTATCTGCATTCGTTAACCATTGATCACAAACCAGTTGTTAGCTAGCTACAATGTCATGAATAGATATTTCTAAGGAACAGTTTTAATAACATAGACAAGAAAGTTTTACAAATTAGATTACCTTGGATCGCAAGTAACCACCAAAAATTTGTTGTATTAGTGTTGTTTCGTCTGCCAATAAACCATCTGGTTTTTTTCTAGCTTCCTTTAAGCATGCGGATTGCATGCAATCGATAGCATACCTGCCAAAATATATGAATAAAGTGAATTCTCCTAAATGTTAGCTACATTGGAAAAGCAAGCATATGTAATCACCATAAGATATTCTCATGATCAAATAATTTCTAATAAGCATGATCAATTCAGGTATTAGCAGGGTTTCAATTTCAAATCATACCGCCCGTACCGGACAGTACATACCCATCCGTTCATGAACCGGTCTGCGGCCGTCGATGTCTTCACCGCCTTCTTCGATGAAGGAGACCGCATTCTTCGTCTCGTTTGAGGCAACGAGGAGAAGAGGAGGCAACATCGTCGAGGCAGTGTACGCCTCCTTTTTAGATTTTCTTTTAAACATTACTCTTATATTTTTATATATTTTATATAAAAATATATTTTATATTTTTATATTATATATATATAGACGTACAACTCGGTACACCCATATCATACCATACTGAGCAAAGCTAGGTACACCGGTACGATACGAAATTTCAATCATTGGTTATTAGTATGTGATATATAGAATAACCTTGTAATTAAACTTACTTTAAAATAATCAGATAACATGAACTACTATTGATGGCTAGAGGTTTGAAAACAAAGTGAACTAGACAAAGTTAACATAGGAATTTCAATATTATGTATGCACGATGTCTTTGATAGCAACTCATGCAGACCTATTATGCAGATGCATGGAGAATAGAAACAAATTCAAAGTCGAGCAGCACTCATTAGAACTCAAGTAGTTAATAAGTAAAGATACAACTAAGATTCAACACAAAGAAAAAGAAACAGTCCCGATGAGACTACTCAACCCAAACAACTATAATTAGCAGCAACAAAGGTTTTCACAAGAAATTGAAAAATAAGAAACAAAACATTTAAATCAAAATGATTAGGAGCAAGGTTCGTAATTTCGTATCGTACCAATGTATCAAACTTTGCTTGATACAGTATGGTACGAGCATACCGAGCAACATGCCAGGGTGTATCGCTCGGTACATGTGTGTATATGTATATCAATATATAAAAATATTAAACAATATAAAAAAGGAGGCGTATGCTGCCTCAACGACGTCGCCTCCTTTTCTTCTCGTCGTGTCAGACGAGGAGAAAAACACGGTCTTCTCCTCATCTGCAGCATTCCACGAAGAAGTCGAAGGCCGCAAACGTCTCCAGCCTTCGGCGAAGAACACGGCAAAGAAGAAGCCAAGCCACCACCTCTCCATTACCTCCTAAATCGGGATTCATCGAGGGAGGGCGACGTTGGATCGAGAAGCATTGAGGTTCTCCCGATTCTCCCTCTTCTTTGAGCATCTTGTCCCTCTTCTCCCTTGAGGCTTCTCCTTCTCTCGCCACAGCTAGGCTGATACCGACAACGATGGTCGATCCGACGTTGAGGTTCTCCCGATTCTCCCTCTTCTTCTCCCTCTTCTTCAAGCACACTATTCCTCTTCTCCCTTGAGGCTTCTTCTTCCCTCACTGCAGCCAGGATGATACCGACGGCGACAGTCGAAATCGATCATTACCGACTTTTTTCGAGCGGTAATGGTCAAAATATCAATCGCTACCACCCGATATAGCCCCGTATCGTCTGATATGGGGCTAGACCAACAGTATTGCCCGGTAGCGAGCGGTCCGTGTACCGATCTACTAACGGACCGATACGTACCGCTCGGTACAGGCAATATCATTCAAAATTAAAATCCTTGATTAGGAGAACATGGATCTATGCCGTCGGCTATAAGATAAGAGGTATTAATGATTAATTGGCAGTAGAAGTATAAGCTTAGGTCTCACCAGGAATAGAATTATAATAGTTACATTGTATCCACAAAAGACTTTCTCCACGAAGGGTGCCATTTCTCAATGTGTAAGTCTCTATAGTAAGGGCAGCAAATCAACAGTAGATATAAGTAAGAAAGGAAGTGAGTGGTGGAAGACAAGGAACGAAGGAAAAGATTAGAAGTTGGATAAACTCAACCGCAAAAGAGGGGATAAGGCCACTCTTAAAAAGACATAAAATCTGAACAATTTTATTTTCTGCACCCATTAGGCCAGTTGTCATCCCCTTTTAAGTGCTTTGTCAATAATGAAACAGAGTCCTAAAAAATCCAATCTTATTTGATTAGTTGAAAACCAACAAATTTAAACTTATGATGATCAATTGGAAAAGAATAAAATCCAATCTAATCTTATTTGATCATTGCAAAAAACTTAAATCTAACCATCCAACCATCCTTAAATCATGAACTATCTATAAAAGAATCTCACCTAAATCTAGTGCTCCAAATAAAGATAAAACAAAATATAACTTGATGTGAACAACCCCAAATCTAGGTGATCATAGATTGATTATGAGCTTCCATTATAATCCCAAAAAGAAGAAAAAAGGTGGGAGGAAAAATTAACCTAAAAATGTGTATTTCCAAGCAAGGATCGTCATTTCGATTACCGGACCTGTTTTGGTAATTGAGTCAGGCCAGTACAAACTAGTCCATCCCGGTACCATGTGTCACTAGTACGTATCAGTGTTTCAGAGAGGAAGAAAAAGGAGAAGAGGAGGAGGCAGTGGAGGAAGAAGAGGAAGGAAGAGGAAGAATAGGAGATGGTTGAGGAAGAGGAGGAACAAGAGGAGATGGAGTAAGAGGAACAAGAGGAGATGGAGGAAGGAGGAAGAGGAAGAGAAGAGGCATACCTAGTAGGCGATTGTGTGCAAGGCAGTGCATAGCGAGGTATCCTATGGGCAATAAGAAAAATGGCAGGACAAAGGGGGTGCATGACAGTGGTGTGTGGCGAGGTCACGGCATGTGTGAGAAACAGGAGCCGACCGTGGGAGAAACCCTAAGCCCTAGACCATTGTTTATTTCCTTTTTATATGGGAGGACCAAACCACCTGAAACAAGGGTGATCCACATACCAATTCATGCCAAGATTGATACATACCATTGTTTCATACCGGTCCATGCTAAACATCATTCATTGTTCCCATGCATGCAAGTAGAATTTGCTTCATGCCCCCATGTTCAGTGAACAACACAGCATGATACATGTCCCTATGCAAACAGCTAATTGGTGCAAGCAAAATTTGCAATACCTAAATACTTGACCGACCTAATAAGACTAACTCAAGCTAACTCTAGACTGCATTTTGTCTCATCTTCATCGTTTTTTGTTCATGAACAACAACGGATAAGTTAGAAAGAACAAACAAAAAAGGGCAAAAAATCCATATTTCCATTCTGTACCCAAGAAGCATAAGACACATGAAACCAAGCAAATTTACTTGTGATCACCACAACCTTGATCATCCTGATTTCACACAAGCAAACAGCACCTTTATGCAGGCATGATAAAAAATAATAGATAACGAGCAAGAAAATAAACTATCACATAAAACATTTTAGCACATAAGGGGTTATGTCAACCTGCTTCCTATTGATGATGTCCAGATAAAACTAATGAATAAGGAAATTGTGACTTTATATGTAACATCTGATTTTCCAAACTCACCTTAAAAATTCATGGGCATCTTCTTCTTGTCCATGGCCAAAATTACTTCCAATATTGTGTAAATGAGAGAGTATGCCAATGGGGGACAAAGGAGATTTCCCGTTTTTTGCTAACATCACAAGACTTTCAAATTCACATGTAAAGCACCACTCTTTCTTTGGACCTAGTAATAATGGGAAAAAAGTTGAAAGAACTGTATTTGAAAGTAACAAAGAAAAACAACAAAGCAAAATAAAGAATACGCATACATATTCTGGAGTGAAGACCTTCGAGAAGATATGAAGTCAATGGCCGAGTAAATGTCAAGCATTGGAGAACAACATTAGCATAACAGCTGCAATCCACAAATAAACATGTTTGAGGAGGAAAGTCAGTTGATTGATCACATTGATGGTTTCAGCTTGTAGGTAGTTATGTGCCACCATTATATCATGAAATCAGGAAGTATAATAGTCCTTATAATGTTTACCAAGTATACAATATCCACATAACTCATCATATAACCAAACAATTTCTATCATCTTATCAGTTCAGAAACCTATGAGAACATAGAGTTTTACATGGAACACGCAGAAATTCTTCATATCCCCATTTTGAGATATTGTGTATGGATAAGATGAATTAGGCAAGTTGATCAGTAAACAATACATCAGCAAAAAGAAGGAGCTCCAGAAGGCTTCAAACCAATAGTTGATGTTATACAAGTTGAGACTCGGGTTTTAATGAGTGAATAACAAAGGGCAGAATAATTATTGTAAGTAGAAAATAACTAAAGTAACAAGTAAAATTTTTTAACTAGAGAAACTAACATTATAACTTCAGCTAGCTTGTGACCAGTATCTTTGACAAAAAATCCCTGAGCAGGCAAGATACAGACAATGCATATAGTTGCATGTCAATTAACCTGGCCCCTGGCACATACCTGCTCATGTAACCACCATGGCCAGGCATAAACAGAGCATGGATGATATGTTCATTGCTAACCATATTCAGACACGTGGCTGACATGCAAACTCATCAATCATCCTATTTCACTAGACTAGATACGAGGTAAAAAGAATAAGAAGCAGTGACAATAATCTTAAAAGAACTGGAACAAATAAGTATCAGCAAAAAGTAACAATGCATGTGGAGCAGCACTTGTTTGATACCTGTTTCCACAGTTAATTAGACCACAGGGATGCAATTCAATCTTGTCAGAGTTGTAAAGTTTGATGAAACGGTCATAAGGAAAAAGCATCTGCAAAATTAATATGCATTAGAGTAAGCCAGACAGAACCTAGGGTAAGTGTAAGCAACTTAACGGTAATAGACTGACATGCCCTCAAGCAAATGCATGTCAGTCTATACCATTATGTTGATAACCAACAAGATCACTTACTAATTCGGAAGAGTAATGCCTTGAAATTTTAGATGTGACCTCCTTAACAACTCTTGTATCAGATGTCGACATCCCATTTGGTATAGAATCAAAAGTAGCAGGTGCTCCATTAGGTTTTCTAGGTGCATTACCAACCTTTGAGGATTTGTAAAGTACAACAGGGTGAGCACCACCATTTGATAATAATTGAGTGCTTGTCCCATTAGCAACAGATCCTGATGTTTTCATGTTTGAAGTAAGTGCCTCCTTGTGCTCTGATTGAGATTTTGCCTCCAATGAAGCAGATGCATAAGAATTTTCAGACTTTGAGGATGTGCGCAGATGAATCCCATTACTAACTCTCAGAGGAGGAGTGATCTCACCTTCACTGGCAACCTCAGAATGCTCAGTATTTGTATGATCAAGAGACGAGGTTGCTTTTGAGCCAGATAAGCCACTCAACCTTGATTCATCTGCCTCCGTTTCAGATGCTGATGCCTTCTTTATATCACTGGAGCAACATGCATTATTTGTCGAAGAATTTGATATAGCAAGCTCAGGAGTTGCAGGATTTGTAGGATTTGCATAACTAGTATTGACTGCTGTTCTGAGGCTATTGGTAGGAATATCAAAAGATGAAGATCCTCCTAGCCTATCATCATGTATTGGAAGTAGCTCGTCACTGGACAAAGCCTCGTCAGGAGTCCCAATACTATAAGAAAATTTTGAGTGACCAGGTACCAAGGAACCAGAAGTGCTTTCCTTTCCAGAAACATTCATAGGATTGCTTTCTTCATGTTTGTCTTCTCTGTTAAAGCCACTAGAAGAAAATGTGGGATCAGATGCAGCAGGCCTCTTGGAAGCCGCTTTGATGCTTAGTTCCTCTTTGTGCTCCAGATCCATCTTGGATAAACCAGAGCATTCAGCTTGCACTCCCTTCAGACCAGATATATTTGATTCACCACCATAGTTATCACTTATAGGTGGTGGATGGCATTCATCCTTGTGCCCTTGTCTCCAATGAATAATCTGGCATTTGCCAGAGCTGCAATAAACAAGGAAACAAATTGTTAACTTTGAGCATGATCATCAATCTGCAATCTTTCAAAAAGACAAAGAATGGCACAATATTGCAGGATAGTCAGTTGCAATACAGAACATATGTTTAATTTTTATATTTATATATCTGCATCAAGAAACAAGCAGAAAGTACCAATGAGTATATTCAGGAAATAAACTTTATAGTTAAATGGGTGAACTTTATAAACTTGTGAGGCAATCAATCAGTCTGTCCATTACAAATCAGCAGATGAGAAGTTTACAAATTTTAGCAGTCTAAACATTATGTTATGACGAAGTCAAATATCTATTCTTCAGTTTCTGTTTTGGCAGTGGACCATGATTCCTAATGCTTAATTGAAAGGATAATATCTTGATGTCTCTGTTGAGACATTCTAACAGTTTCATGATTTATTGGTCTCAGGTTCGAGTCCATGTGCCTGTCTTGTCCGCTGTTTAATATAATGGAAAATAAAATCTAGCTGATCTTGTATTATCATAGAATATCATTCTTAAAAGAAAATTGAGACAAATCTTAAAAAGGTCATGCTAAATTAGCATTTTTACAGATATTATCATCATCCTTGATTATGATTATTTGTTAAACTGTTTGTAAATCTGCATCAGCAGAATTTGAGTAATCTACCTCAATCCTCGAACTGCTGAAACCCAACTCACTCTTGTAAGGAAAATCCAAATCCACAACCAAACATCCAGGAGCATAGACTTTGCATAAATCAAATGGAATGAAGTAAAGATAATTCAACCAGAACAAAATATGATGGAAAGATAAAAGGAAAGAACGTATCTAGGCGAAGTTGGACCACATCAAACAGAGATGAGGCATAAGAAATATATAGAGGCAAAAGAGAGCAAAAGCTGAACCCTGGAACCTAAAAATACCATAACAGATCTTAATGAATTTTGGAAACAAACAATCATGAAATGGTATAGAAAGATACTTGCTCAAACCGAGGATGAAAAGCTACCAGGTAACAGTAAATCTCAAAAGGGAAAAGGAATTCGTATTTTTCCAGGACTCAATACTAGAACCCCAAGTAGAAGCATGACAAAAAAAAAGAAGAGAAGTCTACTTTTTTTTTTTGCAATCAACGAGTGTTTTGAACACGATGCAAGCATTTTGCTAGATTTCTTCAGTGTGAATAATATATTTCTTTTCAACCAACAATAAGCAAGAAAAAGACAAAAGTCATGCAAAATTATTCAAGATCAAAACAAGTTTAATTAAAGACAAAAGGCATCTTTTACTTCTACCACATCATGAACTGTCTGAATCAATAATATTTTTGCACCCCCATCAGGTTTTTATCCCAACCACAGATTTCTAACAGAAATTCAAAGTCTCTTATTTCTTTTTTCTTGTGTTTTTTTTTTCATTAATTACTGAGTTATTTAGACACTAACAACTACAACTTTGCATTGACATTTACTAGAAATAAAAACAGATCACACAATCATCATGAAAAAGAGGTAGGTTAATGTAAACAATGAAATAATTGGTGTTTTTGAAGTTAGGCCTTATGGGTTCACTGACTAATAGTACAGCTTTTTTCACTTCTTAATCACTGAGCAAGTAGTTCACCTATCTAAATACAATCAAGTAAAATTAGTCAGGTTTCTTTAACCATCTTTATCAATATGACAGACATGAGAGGATGTTTCATGATCACATCTAACAACTCTAGATGGTTACACTCCATTAACTGGATAAAGGTGGACAACATGGCATCACATAAATATATCACGAGGAGATAGTCTAGAAAGGTATGAATTTTTCAAGGGGAGAAGTGGCAGAACACATATAAATAGAAATGTACTTAGACAAATTATAAGAGCTACACTTTTAAAACAAATATCTTGATTCAACAAAGTCAACAATAACATGAGTGGTTAAGTCTAGAAGTGTAAAGCCAGAAAACCCAAAGAGATCAGAGGTGCGAAGCACACTGTGACATGGAGAGCATTAATCTTGGATGCAGCACAAGAACTAAAAAAAGTTGAAGAAGCTAAGATATATTCCTTTGGTATCGCTAGCATATACACCACCACAAAATTGACACTCATAAATTGAAAGAGGTAGTTGTTCTAACAACTAACATCATCTACAAAAATGAGGAGCCCAACACCTGACCTTGTCCGATCGCTTATAGCGCACAAGACAATACTTCTCACAGTAAACAAGTACATGAGATTTCAGGTGGGAAAAAAAATTCATTCAGTGCTCAGAGAAACAAGCTGTGCTGTATTTGATCAAAATTCCAACAGACTAATTGGTTTAGTTGAGGCTACCAACCAGGAACCAAATATCTTTTTTGATCACAAGTTAACAGCTTCCTAAACCCCGAGTTAACAGCTTCAGAAATTCGCCTTCCATCACAGGTTCAATAAAAGTTCCAATTTCCCCAAATAAGTAATAGGAATATCAATTCCAATCATCACCAATCTAGCTATACAGAAGAGGGCAATTAGTAACAAAATTAGAAGAAAAAAAATAAAGATCCTTCAGATCTAAAATCTGGAGGTCCAAGCCGCATTGTCGCAAAATCATCAGAGAAACCAAAATCCGACAGAACAATTTTACGCCACTAATCAAATTATTCACAGAGAACCTATAATTGAACGAAATTAACAGAATTGCAAGCAAGAGAGCAGTGGGGTCTACCAACCAGTATCTGACAGCTTTGCACCGCGCGCACCTCGCGGTGGCGGGGCTAAAGCACACGGGACACTCCGGCCACGCCGAGGGGTCTTTCGCAATGGTGGCAACAGAAGCAGTCGCAGTCGCAGTCGCAGCCGCAGCCGCAGCCGACGCGGCCGAGTAGGCGGCCATCGCCTCCATCTCAGCCCGCGCGTCCTCCTCCGCCGCGAGCCGCACCAGCCGCCGGACCTCGGCCTGCCTCGCCGCGGCCAACCGCCATCTCCTCCGTACCACGAGGGCGAACACGGGGCCCAAGAGGAGGAGAACCAACACCGCCGCCCCGGAGAGACCTAGATCGCCGTGGAGGGGCATCTATCCGCCACCGTTCGCCGGCAAGAAGCTCTCAATCTCCAACCCCCTCCGTGGAGCCGGACGCCGCTCATAGATCCGCCGCCGGCTGCCACCCCGCAACCGACGACCGCGATTTCACCTGCCGGATCCTCTGACGGTAATCCCTATTCGCCCAACCGCCGCCGTACGGTAATACCCCTCGCCGATGTCGCCAAGATGGTGAGCGCGAGGGAGGAAACAAAAGGCAATTGCAGAGACAAGAGAAGGTAGGAGCGTTTTCAATATTAATTAAGGGCAAATATAACAGAACAGAAGTTGCGGTGTTCTTGGCAACTTATTATAGTAATCCTTGTCCTAAGAGAATAATATATTGTAAAAAAGGAAACCCTAAAATCCAGAATATATTTCTTTCTATAAACAAAAACTAAAATCAATTCATTTTGTGCACTTATTAATTGGTTAATCCCCAATAAAGTACTATATGTAAGCATGTATAATTTTACACACTTTGGTCACGATGCTTTGTGTGTGACAAACGCAAATGCAGAAAAGCATAAATAGTATGTCTCCTTAGATCGTGCGTGATGTGTATTAACTTTCACTAAAGGACTAAAAAGCTACATAAAGACATTGTTTTATTTATATTTATAGGTGTGATTTAGGCTACAGGAAAAAGGAGAAACTAGCATTAGATTTAGATAATTACTAGGAAAAGCGGAAGGCGGATTTGGGTCATCTCTGCGGTTGACGACGACCGAGCTGTTTGATGTGCCATGCGCGCATCTTCACACGTGAATTTTTTTTTATTACTAAGCAGCATTACTTAATCATTTATTTATGGTTGACAAATGAATTATATTAACGTGGACATAGGCAAAAACATTAATTAGTGAGGCTGGTGAAATGTTTTCCGGGCACGGGTAAAGGATAAGGATAAGGATAAGGTGTTCCGGAGGAGTAGTTGTAGGAAGACCAGTGTGCGGGAGCGGTCAGCCGAATTGGAATTTGTCTTTCATTTTACGTATTAGCCCTCAAACAGAGTTCAAATCCTCCCTCAGCCCGAAAAGAATTCCGAAAAGTACTATTTCCACGCTGTCGAAGACTGCCCACCGATCTACTCGCCTTGTCATTGGATTCGATGTTGATGACAGAGATGGTGGGACGGGTGGAAGACAGGCGAGCGGGTGCGCAACGCGATGCTCGAGTTTAGTCTGCTACAGAGGATCACTGTTGCCTTGGACCGGTCGATCACGGCCGTCCGATGACCCGAGCTCATTTGACCTTCGACACGACATCGACCTCGATTGCTCCTCGGCCGCATAGAACGTACGTGCGGAACAAAGCAAGATCTGCGGTCCGTGATCCCGAAGAAGATCTCGACCGTCCGAAGACGTGAGGGGCCGAGAGTCGATCGGTCCGATTTTGTTCCCCGGTCGGCATCAGAACCACTCCCGGCCGTTGGATCATTACCCGGTTTGCAGAAGCGTCGCGTGGATCCACGTCGGACCCGTGGCTTTTGACGTGGCACGTGCCTGCCGACAGTGAATGGTGTGGTTCGCCACCGAATAAGCTTGCCTGCGTCACCTGCCACAGGGAACACGACGCCTCCTATGACGGCGGCACGAAGGGCCGGGGCCCGCCCGATTAGCTTCGCCGATGGCAGAAGTCTGGCGAAGGACGTGCCGCAGTTGGATGTGCTGGAAATCCAACAGCGATAGTTGCGTACCGTTCTGTGTGTTCTCCCGAAGCATTTTGGCTTCGAGAGGACGCATTTCCGACAGTGGTGGGTGTCATTTATGACGGCAATTAACGGAGAACGCTCGGCATTAAAATGGGTCATTACTGCGCTGCGCGAACGAGAGGAGCAATAAATCCTATTGCCATTAAGATGATTTTACTTTATTTGATGAGCTTTTTCTATTTTTGATGGGTTAAATTCGTACCTAATATTTAAGAATTAGGTGACGCATACCATAAAGTTCCTTTTACTAATCGTGAATTGGGTGTGGAAATATAATTCCTATTTGGATATGAAATGAGAATAACGCGAGTTAGTTATATATTTTTTTTATAATTAATTATCTTTAATATTTTTATTTTTTATATTTTTAAAAATTATATTAAGATTTTTTATAAATATTTAATTTTGTTTCTCCTACGTCAACTTTGTCAACTTTATCGATGGAAGCACCATAGAGTTTACCACTAAACATGTGTGATATTTTCATCAATAGAGTCGATGACGTGAGAAAAAATAAGATTAAATATTTTATTTAATCTTTAATTTTTAAAAGATTATATCATTTTTAAAAATATAAGGATCGAGATACTATGAATAAATAATTATAAAACATAATCTATAATTTAAAAAAAAAATAATTAGAATGTACGGAATCTTTCGTGAGGTAAGTCCACTCGGATAAGAATAAATTCATATCGTATTCAATTAGGATTAATAAATGAATATAATAATACGTGAATCCTTAGCCAATAATAACCTATGAAGATAATGCAAAATTCATGTAATATAATTAATGCATGTCTCCATCGGAGTTATTGTATAGCGAGAATTTGCTGATCACAAATCGTGGCTCTTCATTTTCATGTCTGGCCCATGTTGGGGTTCATTGCCATCTTCTCTCAAAAGTCATCTAAAGCCATTACCACAAATCAATCCATGGAAAAGAAGACACTCCAACTCCTGGCGACAACATTTCCAAGGCTTACATGTCAACCCCACATCAAGCAAAGGCCTGAGAAATCCTGCCAAACCCCAATGCAAGCTTGCCAATTGCACCAAAGGTCTGATGGAGAAAAGAACACCACGAACTGTGTGGAGGCTTCCATGTTGTCATATTGTGTCAATGTGGCGTTGCCAATTCCACCGATTGATGGAGTTGGGTGTGTTAGGTGTTTCTAAATGCCCACAAATTGTCCACTTATGTGAGGTTTCCAATCTCCCCCTCTGTGCGAAAAGAAAAGGTATTGACTGAGGATGAAGGTTAGGTGAGTGCATGTGGGCAATGGGGGTTGAGTCGAAAGGTGGCATTCCTACTTGGAGAAACCGGTCGATTCTATGAGACCAATAGCAAATCACATCTTTTGTCGCATACCGATGTTCTCTATGTGTCAAATGGCAAAGGAAAAGATGCATGCAGCATGATGGGCAGTGGGTGTGCATCATGATGATGCTTGTCTTGTTCTTGCTGTTCTCATTCACGCATTGGGGAAGTTCTCTGGCTGCCGGAGCATCCATCAACATGAATTTGAAATCAAGATGGTTCCAAATGCAATTAGGGACTTGACATATGGCTTAACTTTTTCATCTTTTAAAAGCTTTCTTTTGTTAGGTTTTGCTCGGGTAGGCTTTAAGGGCGCTAGATTGAAGGAATCTGATGTCAAAGTAACAATTATTCATGCTACATTTGTTACTTAATGTCATGGCAATAATCATCCACGATTTGTGGATCCTATCGATCTTTGAGTACCAAAAGGACCGGCACTGAGATGACAAAAACTTCATCTAAATAAGAAATTAAATTATAATAATTAAATTCGATTCTGTATCATTATAGATAATCCTAATTGATAATTTTAGTTTTATCGAATTTTGTATGATACCAAACTCATTTCAAATGATTCTATTTCAACTTGAAATTAATCGATAAATATACAACCTTATTATACTATCGTGAGTCCACGAGAATCAAGGATATAAAATAAGTCATTAGAAAAGTCTCTCCCATCAAAATCTTTTCTTAAGAAATTCTATCATAAATGAATTTTCTTCGATAACCATAATAAAAATTCAATTATATATATATATATATAATATCTTATATAATTAGTTATATAATATAATATAATAATTTTATCGAATTTCGATCGATACCAAACTCATTTCAAATGGTTCTATTTTGGCTTAAAACTAATTAATAAATATACAACCTTATTATACTGTCGTGCACTATCGTGAGTTGCTAAGAAGTCCACGAGAATAAAGGATGTAAAATAAGTCATTAGAAAAGTCCCTCCCATCAAAATCTTTTCTTAAGAAATTCTATCGTAAATGAATTTACGATAATCATAATAAGAATTTAATTATATATATAATATATCTTATATAATTAGTTACATAATATAATCATTACTAAGCAACATCCTAACAAAAACATAAATTGATTAAATATAACAAAACAAACACTAAATACTAAATGTTTTCACAAGCAATCGAATGGGTAGTATATCACAATTCTCCTAATTGATAGTTTTAGTTCTATGAAATTTTGAATGGTACCAAACCTGTCCTAAATGGGTCCTATTCTACTTTCGAATCAAAACTAGTTATTTTATTTTATTTTTTTATTTTTTTTCAAAATACCCATTTAATTTTGTTTGACTTTTTTTTTATTTTTTTTCTCAAATGCTTCTTTAATTAAACTGGTGATAAAGGATAAATTTATTATTGGAACAATCAGTTCCAATTCCAAGTTTCAAGATATATATATATATATATATATATATATATATATATATATATATATATATATATACAAATATATATATACATACACATATATATATATACATATATATATATATGTATATATATATATATGGAACAAATCTGAACTTTAACATTAGCCATCAAAATTCCTGCATGTATCCATGAAAAATATCTGGAATTTTATAGGACATACGGTCACATTCTTCTTGATCCAACATGTCATCTTATTTTACTATTTGTGATCACAGTATTATTAATTTTATGTTTTTATTTTGGTTCCTCATGCCTCACGGTCTCACTCTTCTTTAGAAAAAAAAAAAGTATTATGATCAAGATCGACACTTAAGGGGGGAGAGGAGGTCAATTAGTGTAGCGATTAAAAAACATCAATTTCAAAAAATTATTTCGATGAAAATATTTCATTCGACGAAGATATGTTTCGACAAAAACATTTAACTTTAAATACATTTGCAAGTGAGTTGAGAAGAAGTAGTACAATTGCAGTTAAGTAAAGAAAATAAGTGGTAAAAGAAAAATGCATGACAAGAAGAGAAAACACTAATTTATAGTAGTTCGGTCATCCAACCTAAGTCCACTCTCGATACCTCCACTAATGAGGTCATCGACTTCTATTATTAATCTTTTTTCAAGGGCAAAGATCAATCACCCCTTTACAAAACTCTTTACAAGTTGCTTACTCTTCTTATACAATCTTCTAACGCTTAGAATCGGTAGAGGTAAACCCTTAAAGTTTATAAGTAATTTCATTATAGTCTTAATTTTTTTTGTTCACTTCTTTGTTTCCAACAAGTTGAGAAGTAAGGGATATTTATAGGTCTCAATTGGCTTAAAAAATAGACCTAAAAAATGTCTCATCCCGAATTTTCGGAGTACTAGCGATACCACCGCCTAGTTTAGCAATACTACCTCCAAACAAAGTCTTGGGTACTGGAACTAGGTGGTACCACTGCTCAAACACTTGGGAGACTGAGCCCTAGGCAGTTCCAACACCCAATTTTAGTAGTGTCATCGCTAGACATGGTTCAGCAATATTGTTTGTGCTAAGAGTCCAGCCCAAAGCAGCTCGGACTCAGGCCCTGTTGGCCATTAACAGAGTTAGTGGGATTACTTTTCAACCCTAACTCTAATTACACTCTAACTACGATATTTAAGACATATACTAAAGCATGTAAGTCTGGTAGGTCAAAATTTCTTCCGATGATCTTCCAACGGACTTCCGACGAACACTCGACAATCTTCCAACGGACTCCCGACAAGCTCTTGAACTCTCGATGATCTTCTTGGTGGTTTCTAATAAGCTTCTTTGACAAGCTCTGATCTTCTCGGTAAACTTCCGACATATATTTTGGAAAGCTCCTAACGAACTCTCGGCAAATTTCGGTAGCACTCCCGATGAACTTTCGAAATCCCAATAAACTCTCGGACTCCCGATGAATCATTCGATCTTTGACTCCGGCACTATATTTGCTTTATGCCTTGTTCACTATCGTAGTTAATCATGCACACTTTTCTCAACATATAGATTAGATCAATAATTTATCAATTAGTTTTATCATCAAAATTTAAGATTCAATAATCTTCCCCTTTTTTATGATGACAACTAATTAATGACAGAGTTAATCTTATCTCCTCCTATCCATATGTCATACTTGAGAAAATATATACTTGAATTTAAAACCTTTGAATTCAAACTCTAACCGATAAGTTATATGCATTTCAACTTATCGATATGCATAATATGATACTAAGCATGATTCTTCATTTTAAACATGATACTAATTATTTATCAGGATACTAAGATTTGTCAATATGATGTCGAAGCATGATAACCATACATGACACTAAGCATGATACACATTTTAAGTTTGACATCAAATGACCATAGTCATTCATGGTTTTAAAGCACGGTACCCATTTCAAATCTGATATTTAGCATGATACAAACTTTAAGTTCGATACCAAATAATAATAGACATTCATCATTTCAAAACATGATACCAATTTCAATTAGGATATTAAGCATGATACACATTTTAAGTTTGATACCAAATCATATCATAATGATAAACATTTATCATTTCGATACCAAATCAAATACGATAATAAACATGATAAAAAATTATCATTTTAACTATGAAACTTTTTCAAGCATTCATGATACATTTCAAGTATTTACGATGCATTTCAAGCATTCATGATACCTTTCAAGTATATACGATATATTTCAAGTATTTACGATACATTTCAAGCATTTATGATATATTTCAAGTATTTACAATATATTTAATGATACCAAGCATATTTCAAGCATTCATAATGCCAAGCATGATACATTTCAAGTTTTCATCAATTTATTACTTTCTCCCCCTTTGTTATCAATAAAAAAGAAATGGGCAATCATTTTACGCAAGTAAAATTTTACATTATTACAATAACAAGATAGTAACTTTTTATTTGTAGCCAAGTAGAGAAGAAATGTACAAACTAGCATTACTCATGCTAGCATTCTTTTATACTTGATTCTTATTCATTTCACAACGTAAATGATATTTCTATAAAATCCATGAATGTCACTTTTATTAAATAAAATCCGTGAATGTCACTTTCTATCAAATAGAATCCATTCATATTGTAAAAATTCATATAAGAATCAAGTGTCAATGAAATCTATAAATAACATTTCTATCCAATGACACTTTTATCAAATTAGATCCATAAATGATATTTTTATCAAATAAAATTTGTGAATGCTATTTCTATCAAATAAAATCCATTCATAATCATTGCAAAAATTCACATAAGAATAAAATCTATGAATGATACATTAGTCAACAAAATCAATGAATGAGAGGAGAGTTCTAAGAGTATCAAAAGTCATCAAGTGATGGAGCAAGGATATCATATGAAATAAATTCATGAAATGAACTCAATACCAAGATAACGGGAAGATGATACGAAATAAATTCAATAAAAGCTCTATTTACGAAAGATCATAAAAGACCGAAAAAGTGTATAAGAAACTCATGTATTCGGACAATTTAACATGCTTAATTAGTGCATGAAACTTAAAAGGAAATGTGTACCATTACAACATTGAGAATATAAAGAGAGTTAAAAAGTACATTACAACTCATAAAGTTATATAGTACATAAATAGTACAACATAGAGTTCTTAAAAATACAAGCTACTCATCGAGTGATACACCAGTTAAACTTGTCAACAAGGTATTAAGTTGACGATGAACTTGTCACACTTCAGTTAAGATCCTATCTTGTTGCAATTGAAGTTAAACGTACTGTGATTCAAGTTGATCTAGTCAAGTCATTATAGGATCAACAAATAATGAAGATATTGGATCCGTTAGTACTATCTTAAAGGGACTAGTGAGAGGAGATTGATTATCTCTAAATATAGGTGTTTTAGGTTCTAGTTCAAAAGGGAGAGAATCGGTTCTTCTAGATAGCCCAGTCCAAATTCTATTTCTTAGCATACACTTTAATCATCTTACTAAGTTTCTATTGATTACATTGAATCTATCTACCTTTATTGTTTCCTTATCTGATGGTATCATAATGTCATGTGCATGCATTAACCTTATGATTAAACCACCATATATAAGCATTAAATCTTTAGTTGATAGGTCGATCATGTTTTGTCGTATTAAGTATCCAAAGCAATTTTGATGTCCGGCCATGATCCAATATATTGTTCCTAACTCCATTTAATTTACCTCATCATGATGATATTATTTTGGAAGGAAAATACTTATTATAATATGATAAAATATTTTAGAATTAAAGAGCAGTATATGTTCATAACTTTTAGGAATAATTGACAAATTCGAGTTTTCAAAAATGATTCCAATTGCATCAAGTCTCATTGGCCTCTAAAGTAGCATCATATTCTTTTCTTGAAAATTCCTATAAAATTACAAATTACACTATCTGTAATTGGTCTATTATCCTCTTGGAGATAAGTTGATACATTATCGTCTTCGTCTACATTCAAATTATTGTAAAATAAATGAACAAGTCTAGGGTAAATCGGTTCACTAATTTGCAAGATAAGAAGAACATCTAGGTTAGTAAACCATTGGATAAGTTCTAAATCCCCTAATTCTTCTATATCTATATACTTTTCTTCGTATACATTTCTAGATTCAAAGTTAGAAAACTTAAAAGCATTTTCATTTGAATTGAAAAGAATGGGATTATAGGATTCATCTACTCTCCTCTTCCGTTTATCTCTTGAGGATCTTCTAGGTGTCATATGTCTACAAGTGTTAACAATGAAAGAAACTAATGTAAAATGGGCAAAATTAACTTCAAGAGTTCAGAGTGGGATTTCAAAGATTACCATTACAGTGATCTCCAAAAAGTTAAGATTAATCCTAGGATTTGTAGAGAAAAGAGGTCTTCTAAGTTTTCTAGAGGAGGATGAAGAGTGGGAGGTAGGAGAGAGATTTTTAGGGATGAGAAAAGTGTTGGGGTCAGTTCTATCACCGGCCCTAAAGTATCCTTTTATAGGATAATCTCGGGCGGTATCACCGCATAAGAATAGAGTGTGTTAGCAGTACTACCGCTAATTCCAATGGTGCCATCGTCGGTAGACTCCCTTAGGCTCATTTTGGACTGTAACACTTTTATCACTCGATCAAATGATCTTTCTCATTTAACATCTATTTTATAGTGAGTCTAATATTGAATGTTCGACTTAATTATTATGTATTTAATTAAATAAAATAACATTATTCAAATCATTCAAATCCCTTATTGTTTATCAATTTGAATGAACTTCTTATTTCTTTTGAGAAAGACAACTCATCAAACCTTTTTAACAGAGATTTAATCATATAAAAAGATGTCATGATCATTAAAAGATTTTAAGAATTTTTTTTTAGTCTATTAGGAGTATCAAGGGATAACAAAAAGAGTTGATAATTTAAATATTAAAAAAGAAGTTTAGATAAGTGTTTTCAAGAATTACAAATGCTTGAATATCAACATATTGTAAGTGAAATCAAGGTCATCATCAAAATCACTTTTCAAGAAGTTTAACAAAGCCAATTTAGCTAGTGTCCCTTAGTCTCAATACTAGTATGTTTTAGTATCATTATTTAAGGTCGAAGGTTAACATATAAACGATCAAAATATTTCAATCATTAGGCAATCAATGATCTTTCATTGTTTGAGCTAGTGAGCTTGATTATGAGCATTTATCATCGAGGTACTATTTCTCACTCCTAACTTATGATTATAGACATATCTATAAGAAAGGAGATTTTTTAGGTACCCATTTGACTTTGATGCAAGCTAGAGCCTTTAACAAATATGGTTAGCTTTTGGTAAGAGCTACTCTCAAAGCTGATTCTATTTCTTCTATGAACATGACCCTTATTGGCAAGGATTATATTCAAGGATTTGCTACCAATCTTAAACATTTCTAGAGTTTTATTTAGTAGCAAGTTTTCTTTTTTAAATATCTCTAAGTGTTCACACTTGATGCATGGAGGCGAAAAAGTATTATCATGCTTAAGTTTTTCAAATTCATTATTTAAAAAGGCATGCTCCTTTCTCAGTAAATGATACTTTTTGCTAATTAATCTATATTCATGGAATTAAATTATGAAAAGCACTCAATAGTTCATCAAAAGATAAATTTGCATCTAATGAACTACTTACCTCATGTCGATTGTCATTAGCGCATAGTTAGTAATCTCCTTATTTCTTTGCTCTTCGTCTTCGAAAGTACTTAAATTATCCCATGTAACTTTGAGCATCTTCTTCTTCTTTGATTTTTTTTTTTCACATGGGGACATTCACTTTTGAAGTGTCTCGGCTTCTTGCATTCGTAGCAAATAATTTATTCTTTTTTAGTTTATTTTTATTTTTAGTATCATTTTTAGATTTATTTCTTTTTATGAAAATTTTGAACTTTCTTGTCAAGAGTGCCAAGTCATCATCATTGTCCTCATCACTTAGAACTTTCTTTCAAATGGTCTTCATAAGTTCTTAGTGTCAAATCCTTCCTGTTCTTTGGAAGGTTGTTCTCAAGTTCTTCATGAGCATTGCATGTCATTTTATAGGTTATTAGAGACCCGATAAGTTCTTCAAGTAAGAAATTATTCAAATCCTTGGCCTCTTGAATTGTTGTTACTTTAGGGTCTCGACTCTTTGGAAGGGGTCTTAATATTTTATTAATAAATTCAAAGTTGAAAAAAAATTTACCAAGAGCTTTTAAACCATTGACGATATTCATAAACCAGGTGTACAGATCTCCAATGGTCTCACTTGGTTTCATGCGAAACAATTCGTAACTATGAATTAAATGATTTATTTTAGACTCATTTACTCTATTAATGCATTCATATGTGATTTAGAGTGTATGTCAAATGTCAAAAGTTATTTCACAAATAGAAACTTGATTGAATTCATTCTATCTAAAGCACAAAATAAGGCATTCATAGCCTTGTCGTTTAAAGAGAAAGTCTTCTTTTCCAACTCATTCCAACTATTCATTGGAAGAGAAGACTTTTGAAGGCTATTTTCGATAATATTCCATAACTCAAAATCTATAGAAATTAGAAAAATCCTCATCTTAGTTTTCCAATACATGTAATCTGTCTCATTGAATATGGGTGGACGTGTGATTGAATGACCCTTTAGATTGCCAAGAAATGTCATTTCTCTTGGGTTTCAAACCAAAATAAGAGTGGCCTTACTCTGATACTAATTGTTAGGATCAAGATCGGCACTAAGGGGAGGGGGTGGGGGGTGTTGGCGGGAAATTAGTGCAGTGGTTAAAAAACGTCAATTTTGAAAAACTATTTCGATGAAAATATTTCGTTCAACGAAAACATGTTTCGACAAAGACATTTAACTTTGAATACATTCACAAGTGAGTTAAGACAAAGTAGGGTAGTTGCAATTAAGCAAAGAAGATAAATAGTAAAAGAAAAGTGTACAGCAAGAAGAGAATACACCAATTTATAGTAGTTCAATCGTCCGACCTACGTCTACTCCCAATATCTCCTCCGTTGAGATTATCGGTGTTAGGGGAAAACAGATTTTACCGTGACCCCGGGGCCCACTGCGCGGGACGTCCGCAAACCGGGGGTCGTCTCGGTACGGTTCGGGCCTGTCGACGGCTCCTGCTCACGCCCGGGCGACCACTTCCGAAAGGCCACCGCGCGCTCCTCGGACGTCGGGGACGAGACCTGCAGGAAGGCGGGTCGGGTGCTCTCACCCTCCGACGCCAAGTCAAAGTCGGATGGGAGGAGTGAGTTGTTATGCAGAGAGAGAGAGAAAGAGAGAGAGCCTTTGTGCGCCGCCCGTCACGGCTATTCCCCAGAGTGAGTTGCGGGGGTGTCCGAGTCTACTCACCTCTCGGACTGTTTCTGCGTGGAACGAGGGTTCTGCCAAGGAAGTGCCAGTTTTCCCCCCCTTTTTCCCAGCCTTACCTGTTCGGCTTATATAGGTCGGACGGAAGACTCGCCATCGATCGCGGTGGCGTGGGCTCGGGCGACTCCCGCAGGTGCCGTGGTCAACCGGGTGGGGTAGTTGGGGCGTCGAGGAGAAGCGACATCGGTCGATTGCCGCCGTTGGGGAGCGCAGAGGGGCGATGACGCTATCCGGTACTACGCCAAGACCGGTGTCTCGTCATACTTAAAATCCCTATCACTACCCCGCAAAAGCCACTCCCGCGGATAGTTTGGAGGATGGTGCTCGCTGCCGCATCGAGATCTCGCGCGTTCCACCGTGTTGTCGAGCGTTCGAATCCTTTGCAGAATGTCGGGTCGAGGCGCCGCCAAGGCCCGGAAACCGGCGATCGAGGAAGCTCGAGATCTCGTGAGCCGAACCGCTGCTCGATAAAGGGGGTCGAGGAACCTCAAGACCTGTAGTTATAGTCACCAACCGCCGCTCGATATTGTGCCGAGCCGCCAAGGCCTAGGATGCCGATGATCGAGCCCCCGCCCAAGATCATGTACCGAACTGCCGTTCGGGATAAATGCGGACGAGGAGACGCCCGACTCCCGTTTGCCAAGCCGACGCTCGGTGATCGAGGTTGAGACTTGGCTTGAACGCAGTGTGTGAGCACCGCCGAGGTAAGCGGCCGCAATGTCCAAGTCTCGCACACCCGCCGTTGGATACTAGTCGAGGTCACGCACACGACACTGAAAACCATGATAGCGAACCACCGCTCGAGGTATGTGTGTGGCCGAGTGCCGCTCAAGGCCCAAGAAACGAGTAGCCGAATCATCATTCGATGTGTGTGTGGCCGAGCTGCCGCTCAGGGCCCAAGAAACCGGAGTGGCCGAACTGCCGTTCGGGATGTGAGGCCGAGGAGATGCCCGATTCCCATTGCCAAGCGGACGTCCGGAAGTCAGGGGTTGAGACGCGCCAGTCCTCCCGCTACCGATCCGTGCGTTTAGTGCAAGGGTTCGAGGTCACGACTCGACCGAGAGAGACCATGATAGCGAACTACCGCTCGGGATAAAGGGGGTCGAGGAGACGCCCGATACCCATTGCCGCGGACGTCCGGTCGTGGGTTGAGACACGCCGTCCTCCCCGCCACCCGGCCGCTTTTAGTGCAAAGGGTCGAGGTCACGACCGACCGAGAGACCATGATAGCCGAACTACCGTTCGGGATAAAGGGGGTCGGGGAGACGCCCGATACCCATTGCCAAGCGGACGTCCGGAAGTCAGGGGTTGAGACACGTCAGGTCCTCCCTGCTTACCGACCCGTCGTTTTAGTGCAAAGGGTCGAGGTCACGCACCCGACCTGGGAGACCATGATAGCCGAACTGCCGCTCGGGATGAAGGGTGTGGCCGAGCTGCCGCTCAAGGCTCATAATACCAGTGGTCGAGCTGCTGCTCCAGACCTAGAAAGCCAAAATAGCCGAATCGCCTTCGGGAGGTGTGTGTGGCCGACCCGCCGCCCAAGGCTCAGAATACCAGTGGTCGAGCTGCTGCTCCAGACCTAGAAAGCCAAAATAGCCGAATCGCCTTCGGGAGGTGTGTGTGGCCGAGCCGCCGCCAAGGCTCGAATACGATGGTCGAGCCGCCGCTTCCAGACGAAAAACCGAGGCCGCTTCGAAACGGCTCGCGGTTGCGATTGGAATCGAGGAGCGCCGCGTCTTGGATAAGTCTCTTACTCGGGGTGTACACGCGCCTCTTCATTAATATGATGCCGGCGCCGATCGCCCGATGTGATGCCATTGGGCGAGGTGGCGTGTCGCGTCGCCGCCTCGGGAGGCGAAAGGTCGAGGCCCCCTTTCTATAAATAGGAGCTCCACGTTTTTTCCATCTCTCCATCGGAGTATTCATCTATTCTCCGCCGCTGCCTTCCTTCAAGTTTTCTCCTAGGCTCCTGCCTTTTAACTTCTTCCACCGACCTCTTCCATTATAGGTTAGTGTGCGATGGGTCTTCCTTCCACTTCCTCCTCCTCTCGCTTCTTCCTCCTCCTCCCCATCGCCATAAACCCGCGTCGCCGCTCTCCCATCGTCTCCTCCTTCCAGCCCTTCCTGGATGTGGAAGCGCGCGTGCGTTGGAGGCCTTAATGTGCCGCACGACCAGTGACTCCGCCTTGGATGAGCGTATGGTGGGGATACTCGGCGGCGCTACAGCGTCCGGAGGAGTTCCATCTCCGGCCGCCGGGACAGCGGGCGGGCTTTGACCGGTTCCCAAGGGCTTTGCCCGGGCCCGATGCCCTAGAGGCCTACCGCGCTTCCCTACACCTCCATTGTAGCTGCATCTCCTGTGGCGCATTTTCGCTTCCCAGATAACCCCCAACTCTTGGCGGTATCCGTGGTTTTCCTAGGGAATGCCACTACGCAAACATTGCCCCGACCCGCAACCTTTTCCTCTCGCCGCCTCTTCAAGGGGTTTGGCTACCGCCGCTCGACTGTGGTTTGGGTTAGCGCGCCCCACCAATAACAAAGGGTGGAAGAGGCGCTTTTTTTGTCCAGCGCTGGGACTGGGTTTTGGGGTTCGTGGTCGCTGGCGACCATCGACACACCGCCGAAAAGTGCCGAGGAACGTGCTCACCTCGAGCGGTGAGGGTAATCCTCCTTCCTCGCAAGCCATCCGCAACATGTCGGAGCAAAGGGCCGGTGGAGGCCGGATTAAGTCCGCGCCTCGTGGTAGGCCGCCGTTGTTTTGCCTTTCTTTTGGATTGCCGCCATACTCTATTTTCTCGACATGTCTGTTGCTCTTTGCGGATGGTGAACTGCGCGTCCTTCCACGACTCGGGTGCTCCGAGGGGACCATCTCCGCGCTTCTCCGGCGTTACTAGGCGCGGGGATGGCCTCGCGCACCGCTGAGGAGGGGCGCCGTAAGAAGAGGGCGAGGTCCAAGGACGTAGGTGACTCGAGACGCCAGGCCGTGCGGCCGGGGCGCTGAGCGACGGGACCAGCCTTCGCCGAGAGAGCTGGTCCCACCAAGGGGCGACCGGGAAGGACCCGCCCTCCCACCATGCAGGACTGTGCCGGGTCACATCGGGAAGGATGAGCCGCCTTTCCCGAATGATGGGGAGGTCTTTCGGGCCGCGAGC
This sequence comes from Musa troglodytarum, assembly GCA_023547065.1. Classification (NCBI taxonomy): domain Eukaryota; kingdom Viridiplantae; phylum Streptophyta; class Magnoliopsida; order Zingiberales; family Musaceae; genus Musa; species Musa troglodytarum. Next base: position 12,606,720 of record CP097509.1, on the reverse strand, counting down.
GACCTCTCGTGGCCCGGCACGGCCGTCCCGAGGGACAAGGTATGGGTCGGGGAGAGCCTCGGCCCGCTACCTCCGGGAGCGCCCATCCCGACATGGCTCGGGACCTATACACGCTCCTCGAGGTGTTGCTCGCCAAGTCCGCTAAGTCGGTGTTGTGGGTAAGCACCGCTTTTGCTTACATCCTCTTGGCTTAGCCTGCTTCATCCCTTTAGGCGTCTTTTTCTTGTCAGGGTCTCCACTACACCACCGCTTCCTCGACCGGGTGCATGACTCGGCCGGTGGTGCATGGTTCGGTGAGCGCAACTTGGAGTTGCGCCGCTACCGAGGAGGCCCGGCGGGTCGGGACCCGAGGCGTTGCCGCCGCGAGCGGGCGGCGGACATGGGCGCGGGAGTGGCGCGTCTGTCCGCCGAGCTCGAGGCCGCCGGCGATCGAGGCCGGGCTGCGTGCTCCTCCGACGGAAGTTGGAGAACCGCCTCGGAAGGAAGAGGCCTCGGGGTTGGCCGCCAAGCCGCCTCGAGGAGGCCGAGCCGCAGCGCCGTGAAGCCCTTGCCGCCGGAGGAGGAGTCGCCAGAGAAGGACCGGAGGCGGCCGACGCCTACAAGAAATCGGAGGGCTTCCTCGGCCGACCGGACGGGCCGTATCGACGCACGGTACAAAGTTGCTCGCCCGGTTCCGAGCATGTCCTCCGTGCTCGACGGCCGAGGAGAATCTTCGCTTCATGCCCCGAAGATCGGGGGGTCGACATGCCCGGCGAGGTTCCTTCGACGACCTTCTCAAGTCGCGCCTCAAGACCTCTTTTTGTATTTTTGGGGCTTCCTTCCTTCTTTTTGTAACACTTCTTCCCGATTGAGGGCCCATTTTGTAATCCCAATATTTTGGCAATACAAACTTGCTTTCTTAATACGCCTTCACTTCTTTCTAATGGTTTGAGTCCGGTATTGACTTATACGCTTTGTCCTTAGACAAAATATTTCTTAAGGTTGTGGACGTTCCAAGTCCCTGAATCGCCGCCTACCATAGTCGCGAGCCTAACGCTTCTGGCCTGACTACTTGGATTACTCGAGGGGCCTTCCCACTTGGTGCAAGCTTGCCCTCGAGTGAGCTGGTCGCCACTTTCCGCCATGGAGGACTAAGTCGCCCACCTCGAGGGTCGAGGGCGCACCCTCTTGTTGTAACTCCCGGCCACACTTCACAGACGCCGCATTTTTACATGCGTTGGCCCGGCGTTGCCTCTAGCAGTGCCCAGGCGCCCGAACTCCCCGGCCGAGGTGGACTCTCGTAGTTCTCCACCCGAATGTTGGGATGACCACCCGGCAGTAGGACGCTTCCACGCCGAATGCCAGTCAGTATGGGGACTCGCCTGGCCGTCTTCGGGTGGTCCGCAGAGACCATAGGATGTTCGGAGTTCGCCGACCCACGGGCTTCGAGAGTCCTTTCCTAAGTCCATCCAAAGATAGATCGGTTGGTCACTTCGCGAGCCCGTTGGTCCGGGTGGGCCACCGAGCTAAACCTCACCGATGTGATAAGTTGCGCAGAACTCCAAAACCGAGTGCCGCGAACCGGGTCCGTTATCCGTGATGATAACATTGGGCAGACCGAATCGGGTCACAATGTTCTTCCATACGAACTGCTCGACCTGCTCGGCCGTGATGGTTGCCGGGGCTCGGCTTCCACCCACTTAGTGAAATAGTCTATCCCTCCGAGCGCCGGGCGGGAACGCCCCAAGAGGTCCATTCCCCATTGAGCGAAGGGCCAGCGCAATCCATGGAGGCGGCGACCGCAGGGAGCCGCGGGCGCGCCCGGCGCTGGCAAGTGTCGCACCGACGCACGAAAGCCTTGGCGCCTTGGTGCGGCCAGAGGCCGCACAGTTCTCGCGCAATATTTTGAAGGCCGAGTTCGGCCGCCCATATGCTCCCCACAGATCCGGCCGTGGACCAGGGCGAGAATCACCACCGCCGCATCGGGATCAAAGCATCGTAGTAGGGGGTGGGAAAACGACGTGGGGTAGAGTCGGCCGCCGATTTCGCAGCACCACGCCTGAGTACGGCGGAGCCGCCGCGCCTTGTCCTCATCCGCTGGCAGATCCTCGCGTTGTACCGCAGCATTTCCCGAATCCACGTTGGTGGGGTGGTCGACTTCGGATTCCCGATCTCCATGACGGCCACCGACGGTGTGTCGGCTCCTCGACCTGGATGTTCCTCCGGATCGGCTCGAGGCCGGGCCATGAGCCGGTCCGCCCGCTGCTCGGGACCTAGGCACCCCGGACAGAGTGAAGCGGGGAAGTTAGAGGTTTGGGCTTTACCTCGGTTAGGTATCGACATGGTCGGGTCCCGCGCTCGATATTTCCACCAACTTGCTCGGCGACAAGTTGGGAATCCGTGAGAATATGGATTGCTCCTAGTTGCATCTCGCCGCCAAACGGAGGCCCGCCAACAGCCTCGTATTCGCCTCGTTGTTTGTGGCCGCGGCCGGCGGAGGGAACGCTCAGCGTGTCCGTCGGGATCCTCTGCACGAGTCCGGCGCACGGCTCCCGGAGGTGGATGACCCATCCACGCGATCCGCCTCGCGGATCCGCTCCACGCCAGCCTTCCGGTGGTGTTAACTCCGAGATGAAGTCGCCAAGGCCCGGCCTTGATGGTCGTTCTCGGCCAGCGCAGGTCGAACTCGGATAGCTCCACCGACCACTTTAGGAGGCGCCTGCCACGCCAAACTTAGAAAGAACTTGACGCAGGGGTTGGTCGGTCGATACCTCAATCGTGGGCTTGGAAGTAGGGGCGTAGCTTCCGAGCCGCTAGAACGAGTGCCGCGCCTTTCAATGGGGATAGCGCTCCCGCCCACGCAAAGACGCGTGGGCGATGTAGTAAATCGGGTGTTGCGCATCGGGGCTTCTTTCACAAAGACCGAGCTCATCGCATGCCGAGATGCCGCGGATAAAGAGTAAGTTTTTCTCGAGGCGAGATACCGAGGTAAGTAGTCGGGTAGCTCGGATAAGTGCCGAGCGCGAAGGCTCCTCGCACTCTGCCGTCCATTGGAAGTTCTTGGTCTTTGAGGACTCGGAAGAAAGGGAGGCACTTATCTCCCGGCCGGGATAGGAACCGGACAGAGCCGCTATCCTCCCGTTAAGGCACCGCAGCTCCTTTATCAGACTTGGAGACCTCATGTCGGTGAGAGCTCGGATCTTCTGGGGTTGGCATCAATTCCTCTCATGTATGATGAACCCGAGGAACTGCCCGATGTCACGCCAAAGACGCACTTGGCGGGTTGAGGCGCATCCCATACCTTCTCGGTGGCGAAGGTTTCCGCAAGTCGCCAAGGTGGGCAGCCTCGTGCGACTTTTCACGATCATGTCGCCCACGAGACCTCCATATTTCGCCCTATTTGCTCGGGTGAATACCTTGTTCACCATCCTTTGGTAGGTGGCGCTGCGTTCTTTAACCCGAAGGGCATAACTTTGTAGAAATAGGCCCTTGGGATGTGTGGAAGGTCGTGTTGCCGATCCTCTGGGGCCATCCGGATCCGGTTGTAACCGAGTAGGCGCCCATGAAGGAGAAGCGCATAGCCTGCGGCTGAGTCGACCACTGGTCGATCCTAGGTAAAGGGAAGCAATCCTTCTGGCAGCCCGATTTAGATCGGTGTAGTCAACACACATCCTCCAGCCTTCCATTAGGCTTCGACGAGGACTACATTGACAGCCACCGAGGGTACCGAACCTCTCAATGAAGTCGACGCCAAGAGCCTATCGACTTCCTTCCGGGCGCTTGTTGGCGCTCGAGGGACTGAGGCCGAGGTCTCTGTCTCACCGAGCGGGCAGTCGGGGAAATGTGTAGATGGTGTTGGGAGACTTCGGCGTCGATTCCCGGGAGGTCGGCCGCTGTCCAGGCGAAGACATCGGCGCTTTCCTGGAGGAGGCTGATGAGTTGCGCCCGCTGTTGATCTCCCAGGTCCGCGCCAATCCCGACTGTCCGAGCGGGACGGTCATCTTGCAATGGAATGTTAACCGCCGGGTTTGTTGGCTCAGGATGCTCGGTGGCGCTGCATCCCGCGTGGTCCTCGAGGGGCTGCTCGGCCTTTTCCTCTTGCCAGTGGAGGTCGCGTCAAGTAGCACCTTCTCGGACTCGAGGATCTCCCGCACCTCCCGACTCCGCGGTGGGGAACTGTCCGGTGGTATGTGACGTAACGGCCCTTAGCCTGTTGAGGGTGGGTCGGCCCAAGATGGCGTTGTATCAGAGAGGGAGGTCGACCACCAAGAAAGTAACCAGCCGCGTCTTGGCCTTCGGGGGATCGCCGAGGGTCAATGGTAGGGTTACAGCACCCCGCGGCGAGATTGAGTCGCCCGTGAAGCCTGTGAGCGCCGAGTGCAAAGGCTTCAGGGCTTCCTTCGCAGCCCTAACTTCGAAAGGCCTCGGTAGAGGATATCGGCCGAGCCGCCGACCATGATCCGTCGAACTGCAGGCGTTGGCAATTCGGGCCGACACCACAGATCGTCATGCTCCGTTGCCCCCATATCCCCTGAGGGAATGTGATCTCCGGCTCGGAGGGAGGGTAATATTCGCCGGTCGCAGCGGCTCGGGCGTAAGCCCTTCGACCCGAAGCGCTATGTCCTCCAGCGGCGGGTCCCCCGGTGATTACGTCGATATGTTGCCCGACCGGGCCTTCGGGGTGCAGGGATGGTGCCCGCGGGTGCTGGAGGTATTGATCGAGGTGACCTCTTCGGATCAGCTCTTCAATTTGCCGCTTCAGCTCATAGCATTGCTCCGTGTCATGTCCGTTTTGCCGATGAAAGCGGCAGTACGAGTCGCCGGCCACCGTCGCCGCCCTTCATCCGTGGTGGCGGCTTGAGCATTCCCGCTCCTTGATTTGGAGGAATATTTGTGTCAGACGCCAAGGGGGAGGCGGTGGCTCGGCCGCGTATGGGTCGGGCGGCCCATGCGCGCCTCTTGGTGTGGGGACTCCCGGGAGGTCGGTCCCGATCGGAAGGAGTAGGATGCCCTTCGGTCGCTTCTTCCTTCCTTCCCGACATCCAGGATTCGCCGCCACGCATTGACTCGCCTTGAAACATCTCCGCGATGGATGTGGGGGTCGCTCCACCAAGGACCAAGAGAATCTCGACGGCCGAGTCCCATCATAAATGCTCGCACTAATAACGATGGGTGAGCATCCGACAACTCCTTACCTCCGTGGTGAACCTTCGCACGAAGTGGGAGAGGGTTCGCCCTCCTTTGCTTCAACCCCGTGAGGAGCGCGACAGAAGGCTTTGGCCGCGCAAACGCCAAAAAGCGTAACTCGAATTCCTTGGCGAGCTGTTCGAAGGATGTCACCGACCCGCTTTTTAAGGTACTGTACCATGTTCGGGCGGATCCTTTCAACGTGGTGGGGAACGCCCTGCACATCAAGGCGTCCGAAGTGCCGTATAGGGCCATTTGAGCCCGGAAGGCGGCGACGTGATCGGATGGATCACTAACTCCATCATAGAGGTCGATGGAGGGAAGACGAAAGTTCAGGGGCACTGGGTATTCCCGTAAATCGGTGGCGAACGGGACTCCCGGTGAGGCACCTCCTGTGCTCTTCTTTGGACTTACGGACGCCCTTTGCACCTCCTCCAGCGCAGGCGATGTACCGGATCTGAGCTCGAAATAGGTCCGCCGAGTCTGAAGACACCGCCTCGAGTTCCGCGGACGTCGGAGCCAGGAGCCCGGTTCCGCCCCGAACCCGGTGGGAGGCCGGAGAAGATGGTACCGGCGTATCCTCCCGATGCCGGGAAAAGCGCGCTTGGAGGCTCGGTCCGCCGCCTCGTGGAGTAGGCGGGGAGGATAGCCTGACGGGTATTTGCTGTGGTCCGACTGTGAGAGAGGTCCTGAAAGGCCTCCACCGGGACGGTGGGGAGACGGAGAACCCGACTCGGTGGGTAGAGTCCAGGCCGCTAAATATGTTCCAAAGAGCGATCTATGGTTGCGGCGGATCATCCCTCCGAGTTCGGAGGTCGGGACCTCCGCCGAGGTGCCGCCGAAACGACCTTTCGTCCATGAGTCGCCTAGGACGGAGTAGGTGGTCCTTCGTAACGGGCCCCTCCTTCTAGCGCCAAATCTGTTAGGGGAAAACAGATTTTACCGTGACCCGGGCCCATCGCGCGGACGCCCGCAAACCGGGTCGCGTGACGTTCGGCTCGCCGACGGCCTCGCCACGCCCGGCGACCACTTCCGAAAGGCCACCGCGCTTCCTGGACGTCGGGACGACTCGCAGAAGGCGGTTTGACAGCCTCCGCCGACCCTCCGACGCCAAGTCAAAGCGGATGGGAGGAGTGAGTTGTTATGCAGAGAGAGAGAAAGAGAGAGAGCTTTGTGCGCGCCGGCCGGGCCGGCTATTCCCTGCAGTGAGCGGGGTGTCCGAGTCTACTCACCTCTGGATCAAGCTTTCTGCGTGGAACGAGGGTTCCGCCAAGGAAGTGCCGCTCTCTTTTCCCAGCCTTTACTGCTCGCTTATATAGGTCGGACGGAAGACCTGCTTCCGACTGACTGCGGGTGGCGTACGGGCCTGACCCCGCAGGTCGGTGCCGTGGTCAACTGGTGGGGTAGTTGGGGCGATGCTGAGGAGAAGCGACATCGGTCCAGTTGCTGTCGTTGGGGAGCGCAGGAGGGGCGATGACGTCATCCGGGGTACGGCCGAAGACCGGGTGTCTCGTCATACTTAAAATCCCTATCAATCGGCTTCCACTATTAATCTTTCTTCAAAGACAAAGGTCAATCACCACTTTACAGAACTCTTTAAAAGTTGCTCACTCTCCTTATATAAGCTTCTAATACTTAGAATCGATGGAGGTGAACTTTCAAAGTTTACAAGTAATTTCATTATAGTCTCAGTTCTTTTTGTTCACTTATTTGTTTCCAACAAATTGAGAAGTAAGAGGTATTTATAGGCCTCAATTAGCTTCAAAAATAGAAAGAAAAAAAAAAGGTCACAACCCAGACTTCCGAGGTACTAGCAATACCACTATTTGTCCCTGGTAGTAATACCGCCAATAGACTTTGACACTAGGTGGTACCACCGTCCAATCTGATGATACTACCGCTAGATAGAGTTTAAAGAACTAAAACTGAGCGGTACCATCGCCTGACAGTTAATAATTATTGGTGGTACCACCGTCCAGACACCTGGGAGACTAAGCCCTAGGCGATTCCATTATTTAGTTCTGGTAGTGCCATCGCAAGATAAGGTTCAGCAATACTATTTGGACCAAGAGTTTGACCCAAAACAATTTGGACTCATGCCAATTGGCTTGTAACATAGTTAATGGAATTACCTCCCAACCTTAACTTTAATTACACCCTAACTACGATATTTAAGGCATATAATAAAGCACATAAGTCCGGTAGGTCAAAATTTCTTCTGACAATCTTACAACAAACTTATGACGAACTTTTGATGATCTTCTAGGAAACTTCCAGCAAGCTCTTAAACTCTCGACGATCTTCTTAGCGAGTTCCGACAAGCTTTTTTAGCGAGCTCTGATCTTCTCGACGAGCTCTAACAAACTTCCGATGAACTTTTTGGCGAACTTTCGATGTACATTTTGGCAAGCTCCTGACGAACTCTCGATAATTTTTGACAACACTCCCAACGAACTTTCGGACTCCCGATGAATCGTTCGAACTTTGACTCCAGTATTATGTTTGCTTTATGTCTTGTTCACTATCATAATTAATCACATATATTTTTCTCAATATATAGATTAGATCAATAATTTATTATTTAATTTTATCATCAAAATTTGAGATTCAATAAGAAGACGATGACGATGAAAAGGATGAGGATGAGAAGAAAATATTTTGTTCCTTCATTTACATAGAAGTAGTTTAAAAATAATTAAAAAATTATAATTGGATTGTAAATAGTAAAAAAGAGATTGATAATAATATTTAAGTTTAAACATTTAGAGTATTTGCAAGCAATGCGGGACGCATGATTTTAACAGCAACAATCACTCAAGTAAAAACACCAACAAAGATGAGAAGTATTTTAAGACTAACGTTAGGTTCAAGATGGCACAAATTACTTCCGCTATTTGCCAGGCCCGTGAACTTTTCCTCTGCCGTTGAAGCGGGAAGCTATTCACGTGTTGCATCCGGAATGAAATCGACCCGTTCAAAACTCATTTATAATCGATCGATCATTAAAGACCATATATTTGTCAACACTAAAATAATATATTTTAGTAAAACATAGCATATAGTAGTTTATTGCAAGCATACAATCTTAATCATTTTATTATACAAAATAAATTTAATATTAAAATATTAAATTAAATAATCATACATCAAAGATTAAATATGCACCTTTGGATGTTAATATTTTTATTTGAATAATAAAATACACTCCATAGTTGAATCCATAAAATACAACAATATCCATCTGCAAACACTAATAACTCATGTACGTTGTCGCATATAATCATAAATCCCTAGTAGGTCAACAAAAATAAAAGATCCAAGATAATTTGTTGAGAAAATTCCTCGCATTAAGATTTTTTTTTCTAAGGAATCCCATCGTAAATAATTTTTTTTATTGCTGTATAATCATGATAATAATTTAATCATAATCATAATATACTACGTCATTTAATCTAACAGTTACCGAGTAACTAACTCAAGAGCAACAAAGTCTGATACTTCACAAGCAATCAAAAGCACGTACTGTGGGTAGAGCATATCACAATTCTCCTCGAGAGAACAAGCTGGCCCTGATCCATGGGAACATCACCCCCCTCCTGCCACTGATTCTTGCATTCCAAGAAGAGATCATCCACCAGCCCTGCATCTCTCTCACTCGACAGTGAGCAATCGCCTGTCTCCTCCCAATTCGCATGCCAACCGCATCAACTGCGTTTGTGTCCTCCTGCACTGCCTTCTTCGTTTCCGGGACGGCGAACAGCTTCTTCCCGATTAGAGTCCCTACGAAATGAGCTGCATTTGCGTCCTCGCGGGTCATGGCATGGACACGAAGGCCTGCGAAGGATCCGAACTCAGCCGGATGATGGTGACGCGCCTCCAATTCCGAGAACCCTTTCGACGAACACGAAGGGCGCTTCGCAGAAACCGTCGGCCGCAACCACAAACTCGATCGAGCGGTCAACGATCAAAATAGAAAATATTCTTTAAATATTTTTTTTGTCCCGAGGAATATCTTCATAACCCATGACGTTCGGAAATATATTTATATTTTTAATATATGATTAGATAAAGAGATCTGAATGAGTGCGCTGTTGTGAAATGCTTCGAGCGTTTGGCAGAAAACGGATACGATTTATATTTTAAATGTGCATTGAGATAAGTATTATTTGACAAAATTATATTTCGAAAGTCTAATCAATATTTTTTTGATAAAATTATCCTTCTAATACTTTTAATATTTTATTTAAATATGTACGTTTTATTTAAATAAATAAATAAATGCATGTATGTAATTTTATAAGAATTTTCGTATGGTCCAAATATATAAATAATATTTAAAAATAAATAAATAAATAATCATCTTATGGAAAATATCCATCATATTGATTTCTCGCTATATCATTTTGATGATTTCATAATTTTAGATAAGGTCACATGGTATAATTTAAGATTTAAAAAATTACATTACCATTCTGCAAATATTCAAATGTTAATACTGCCATAAGGTAACATCGATATTTAAACATTTCCAATTCATATTTAAAATATACATTAAGTTTTCAAATATATTCAAAAACGCATCCATCATCCCCTCATCTATCTCAAAATTATAAATCCAGAGGTCGAAAGGGACCGTAGCTTGCATAACATTGCATAAAACCAAATCTAATTTTCATAAAGATGTGCACGCATAATTACATAACATGCAGCAAAAATAACATTACGTAATTTGGAATATCTATAACCCACGCTAAATGGAGTGATGATTTGATGAATCATGACATGCTAGTGCTCGTAAAATTGAAATTGCAATTGGATGTTTGGAAATAACATTTGGATGAAAAGGAAGAGAAAACCCCAAATGCATTAGGCATCACATATTTGTTTCCCACACATAAAAGGACGGCAGTAGCCTTACATCTCCCCAAATTGGCTTGCCATCAAACGGCAAGATAAGATAAACAACTTCATTATTATTATTTCCTCATAATTTAGTATATATGAAGATTGTTTTTGTGGTTCATTTATCAGAAATTTTACTTTAATATTTCTCTCTTCTGATAATTTTTATATCGACTATAAAACGTGTTATAAAAGGTGTTTAAGAGACTTTTTGTTTTGATTACTCAATATAATGTTTCTATGATCGATTGTGCTATTTAGCTCGCTAATTTCTCTTCATGCTTTTAACCAAAAAGTCAGAATTATTTATTTATCCCTCTCAATTTTAGTTCAGCATACATATCTCTCTAAATTTCAAAACTAATTTACAATAAATACCTTAAAGTTTCTATTATAATAATGAAAAGGTATTGTATATATTTCATTTTTTTTACATACTTTTTAAGCTCAAACAAATTAATATCAACCATTGTTCGAAGTAATAAATTTGATTCTTTTTTATGGATATATGTAGAGAGAGAGAGAGAGAGGATCACAAATACAAAGTGTATAAAAAGCATAGCTCACATATATTTTTTTTATATTAATTATTTTATTCAAAGATTATACACTCCACATATGATTATACAAGAGAATTAACTTCGCTTAACTAAAATTTTAAAATTTCTTAGTTTGGGTTAAGCCTAATTTATGTCATCCGACTTTATCATTACTTAAAAATTTGGGTCTATTCTCTTAGTCATCTTTTAATATTTATCTCACGCATAATCCTATTAGTCATACACATATATTATTACTATATAAATTTTAATATAACACGTATATATTATTTCATATATATATATATATATTCAAATATTTAAAATTCTTCAAATGCCACTTCCATCATTCTGTCAAGAAAAAAATTATTAATTAATATAATCCATAGTTATCTATGAATTTTAGGGGAAAAATCAAAATCATAAATACCTAAAGTACTTCTTATGATTTTACCCTATTTTTTCACCTATCATTTATTTCCTATTTTTAAATTCAATTTAGAAGGACAAAACACATAATTTTAATTTAGGAAGAATATATAAATACCTGATATATCTTGAACAGGTATTAATATCAATTCCAGCTTCAAGATTGAGAGTTGATAAAGATAACCATATATTATATCTTCTTAGTTATGCAGGCATATGTTTTAGAATAGTAAATACCAAAATCACTGAGAAATATATATAATTTTTTTGGTTTAAGTTAAAGGTTGTGGCTGTTCCCTGACAAACAGAAAACAGCAAATCCTCATTTAGTCAATAATACTAACGCATGAGAATGGCATGGTCCGACGGGAGCGGTTCCTGTCCAATTACCATATCACCCAGTTATAATCGTACAGTTGAAATTTAAGAAGCTGTGAGATTTGTTTGAGTGGACGGTTTGGATAACGCATTCTAAACCTGTTGAGCCACGTTACTGTTGGAGAGGATCCGTGCTTAGGTTGGCTTTTGTGGTGACGGCTTCATATTTTAATTCCATCCTTCCGCAGCACCCAAAAGCAAACATGTCGGAAGCGACGGGCGACGGGTAGATGCGGCGAAAGGAAGCAAGGAAAGAAGCAACGCGAAATAAAGGAGCAGTTTTTACCCCTGCGTCCTTCTTCCTTTTCGTCCCTACCAATTCTTGAGACCTCGATTGTTCTCGGGGACTTCTAAATATGTGATTTCTTCTTCACCTCTCGTTTAGATCGCTGCCTAGGTTTCCGACGTCATGGAGGCGGAGGAGGAGCAGATGCGGGTGAGGAGGAGGACGCTCCAGGCGGTGCTTGAGCAGTGCCGGGCAGCCCTCGAGCTGCTCCAGGATGCCGAACTCGGCCGAGATCCCACTGGAGATGCAGACATGGAGAAGGTGGAGGAGGTGCCGGAGGAGGATGACGCGGGGGATCCTTCCAATCCGGCCTCGCCCTCTGCAGCTGACTTCGAGACCGATCAGGTTGGGGATTTCTTTCCAATTTCCGATCTTTCTGGGTTCTATTGTTTCATATGGTTTTAGATTCTTTTACTTTCTGCTTTTGCAATTAGTTCCACGACTGCAATATGAGAATTATATTTACCTATTATAGAAAAAGAATGGAAAAGGGAGAAAAGATCGAGTATATGTGATTTATCTTTCCCTGGGATGCATGCCAATCTAGGTCAGAATTGCATAATTACTTCTGTTTGACATCTTGATGCGATAGGCCATTGTGTACTGGATCTCTATGCGAATATTGAAAGATCACTTGTTATTCCTAAACTGCACTTGTAGTAGTATAAGTTTATTGGCATTTCTTGCAAGCAAGAATTTTGATGAAATAGCGCAGAATCTTGATGCTCTCATGCACTTTTAATCAACCTTGTCCACAGCAGTCATTGTCACTGGCGACTGTGCTCTTTACTACCATATTCTTGCGGTGTTTGATCACCAAATTTGAATGTGACATCCTCATCCATGAGCCTTGTACAAAGCTCAAGGGCTCGAGAAGTCCATGCAACCAACCCCAAAATCCCAAATAGTTGGAATGTTTCAGCTTGTTGATGAGCACCATGAGGATAACGTGATAAATCTATATTTTTTTCAATTCTGAGGTGGGAAAGTAGATTCATCCTACTAGTTTAACAATTTGATTCAATATGTGTATGCATATTTTATACAAATCAAAGAGGCCTGGTGAAATGTTCCAACAAATATGGTATGCAGGTAAGCAGTGTATGTCTTAACGGAATCTTTTTATCTCTAAGAAGCTGTTTTTGCAGGATTGCGCCTGCATGATAATATCTAACTGTAGTCCTAGAGTTCCAGTAGCATAGGTGTCTCTGATCCTTGAAAGATGACTGAATGTTGATGCTTTCATGGCATCATCTGATTAGTGTAACCAAAATTTTATAACTAATTTATGCATATTAAGCTTGCTTTTTTTGCTCGTACGCTGGAAACTTGAAGCTGAACAACTTTTTATCTATAAAAATTGTTTGAACTTTCTTATTCAACCTATAAGCAAGGGAACTACAAATCATGTACTAATGATACATCTGGAACTGAAATGCCATCGTCCAGCTAAATTATCATGTAGGAGATCAAAATTTTCCTTCAAAAGCATTCATCAAAAACTCAGAGTAACTGCTTTTGTTATGCAGCTGTGTGATCTACTCAAATCTAGAGTTGAATCACCTGACTTTCTTCAGAAGCTTGGGAACAGCAAAATTTCAGTTCCTCATAGTATTTCTGGTATGCCTTAGGCTCAAGATACCTTCTATTGCTACTATAAATTTCCATGATAAAAAAAACTGCTTTCTTATTCAATCACATTATGGTCTTCTGGCTCACAATATCAGTTTATTTGTTGAATTGGACTCAATTTATATGTTGCAGCTGATGATAGTGCTTCTTGGGATTTCGTTACTGCTATCGAATTTGGGGAAGATGAGCATGTCAATGGTGACAATGAATCGGAACAAGATGACTATGTACTTGTTAGGCAAGAAGACATAGTAGATGGGATTGCATCCTTCATGGCTGCCTACCTGTTGTCACTAAAACAAACCAAAGTACGTAGCCTTCTATAAAACAGTCTTTTTCTTAATGATTTTGCACAAGTAGCCTTGTAACCGATGGTTGAAGCTTCAAAAAGACCATCCAATTAGTATCTTATTATGAGGACTCATGTTAGAAAGAAACGAGCATAACTGGTTCAACCTGCCAACACCCATGCATAAACAAATACTGCAGCAAATGTAAACTATTATTACCCAACTGCAATGTGGATCGGTGCACTAAGCTGTGTCAATGAATCATAACTGGTTTTACTTCACTTCTTTGTAGAGCACGTGCAATTGCTTCACTTCTGTATCATTAAAATTGGTGCACTATTGATAAAAGAAATGAGCACATGCATCTTAGATTGGCCATTTGAAGTTTATTATCAATAAGATGGATGTTGAATGTATATGCATGTCTGCATCAAAACATATGCATGCCTAATTTTCCCTTTGAATGATGTTCCCGCTATAAATGCAAAGAAGATATGTACTAACAGCTAGTCCCATTTGTTCCTTACCAAGAATTTTTGTACCATTTTGACTCTGGTTATGCCATATTGAGTTGCTATTCCATGGTCACTACAACTGGTTCAATTCTTGCTTGGCTTGGCACATGTATATTGACAGCCAAGCATCGGACTTCATATTGCTTTTTCATGACTATGATGTTCTTCTTTTGTGTTCCAACACAAATTATGCATATGTTGAACTTCATATATTGCAGTTCCATTTTGCAGGATCTAACCCCTAATCAACTTCAAGAAGGTCAGATATTTGACAAGAATATGATGGTTTATCTAGTTTACTTCTGGCAATTCTTTTACTTATTAATAAGTCATTGGTTATTAAAAAGTATATAAAAAATATATATAATTTCAAAATTTGACTGTCATGCTTCTTCCTTCAGCACTTTGCAAAACATTTTCTGTCAAAAAGAAGAAAAGTAAACTTCGTAAGGCCTGGGATGGAAGCAAAGTTGTTTACAATGTTGCATCCTGGAGTGCAACTGCTATTGGGTGAGTCTGCCTAATTTTTCATAAACCAGATGTATGCACTATGCAAACTAATCTTGTACATTCTAAAAATTTTCTATAAGTTGCTGCACTGTTCTAAACATTTTGGCATTGAAGCACTAAATATATGACTGCTTCCTATGTGTTAGTGCCTTGTCTGCTGCTGATATCTACTATGTAATATTGTAACACCATGGTCTCTGATTAACGTTACATTGCCCATGGGCTAAGGCTTTGTATACGAGTATTATGAGTTATCACCATTATTGGGAAAAAGAACTCGTTTCTACAAGTTTTGAGATATGAAAACAGAGGGTTTCAGTTGAAGCAGCTATGAAACAAATAACAGAGTTGAACAAGCTTATTTAGTGCCTGTTTGGGGATTGAACTGGGTGTAGATTGGTAAAAATTAGGCCTGTTTACATTCTCTCGAAAATCAAGATAGGTTATGTTTTTAAGTTTCAACCCTGACAATTTATAGTATTCCCGGATCATCTTTGCTTTTTGGTGATCAGTTGTGCTGTTGTTTTGATGTTCCAGTAGCAACTTGCAGCTTGATCTTTTGATGTCCTCTTCAATTCGAATCATCACTTTGCTCTTCTTCAGCTGGTTGGGAAGCTTATTTAAAGATACTTCAATTTCAGAAGCCTATATTGGCTTGCTTCAACTTCTCACTGCAAATTAGCTTGCTAATTAATTCAGTTAATCATCTATCACTTGTGAATCATAGCGCTTTAATTAGTGATTCCAACTAAGTCATTCATTTGCAATTTTGTATATTTCATGTGTTCTTTGTTGCAAGTGAACGAGAGATGAACAAAAAGTTGGATCATCAAGATATGGTTGTGAATAGATGAGAATATTTTAGAGAAGGATGATCAAGATGTGACCATGCTGGGATCTTGGTTAATATACCAAAAATCATGCGGTGCTCCCTAGGTTTGCTTTCATTTAGAGAGATTCTCAGATGCTGGCACTTGACACTAACCCAAGCCTGTGGAATATTGATATGCTTCAAGCCCCCACTCATGCCTTCCCACGTTGGATTATCTACAAAACTGGGCTTTTAGTTATTATGCCACCATAAATTAGGCATTATAGAAACCTATATAGTGCTGTTGGTTTGTTTTGCCATTCATTATGTTGCGGATTTTACTTCTATAGACTGGAATTTTGTTAAATCTAAAGGTCAAAAAGCCTCTTTTTTTTTTGGTTAAACAGGAAAATATTTGTCTGCCACTTTGCTGTCTACTGACTGCTGCTTCTCTGTCTTTTTTTTTCCCTTTCAGCGTATACCAAAATCCAGTGTTATTAAAAGCAGCCTCTGCGGCATTTTGGACCTCTTGCCGTGTAATATCCAAATTATTGTGAAGATCAATCCTGTAACTCCCATGAGATGTAATGCCTAAATCTTTGTTTGTGTTTGGAGCAGTTGTGCTGCTTCCAATTCTTTGGAAGATTACAGCTTTGGAAACCATCAGTAAACTCAGCAAAAATATTATGGAGACTCGATTAGTCAAACCTTCCCTGAGCATCCCAATGTTTAGCTTCGAATGCTCTTGTGATTGAAGTACCCTTATGCTTAATGCTGTCTGCATGTAATATAAATGCTCATGTTCATCAAAGTGTATACATCACATTTCTAAGCAGTTCAATAATAGTGTCTGTTCTAGAATGAAACAAATTGAGATCTATATTCTTCAATGATTTAAGAGTGGTCAAATTGGATTTTCTCCGAGTGTTCCATTACAATTTACAATGACCAATGCGCTATTCTCAATCTAAAAACATAAACACACAAAAAAAAAAAAAAAAAAAAAAACTCTCTCTCTTAGTCAGATAGGTACCTCAAGTTTTTAAAATCATAGTTAGTTCCAGATGAATGAGCAATTATATACATCCACAATTGGTCTCAACCCTCTCATTTTAATCTAATAAACATAGAAAGGATTTGCACCATCCGATTTTACTACCCCCAGACATGATGAAGTATTTGGTCCAAACCTTCTCATTTTAATTGACCTGTGGATTCTGAGCAATGGGTCTGGTGAGTCTCGTGTTCGAGTCCATATATATTGTTTAATGTATATTTAAACTCAAATTACTAATAATATTTATCAGACTCAGAAAGTATTTTGGGTCATTGTCTCAGTTTAATCTTGCAGATGTCTCCAAATCATTTTTTCTACATCCAAAGCTGTGCCAATACTTTCCGAAATCAAAATATATGAAGATGAAGATACTAATCAGGCTTGAAGGTGAAGTCATCGTAAGAACAAAATGCGAGGAAGAAGCCAGCAAACCAGTGTTTATTTATAGGATGTCAAAGATGAGTGCATAATCTATCGTCTACCTTACGAAGAAATGTTAGCTTCTGGCTGTGTCCGTTCAAATAGAATCCACAGATCAACTGGGCAAGCTATTGCATTAAGTTGCAGAAGCAAGCGAGCAACCAATGCAGCCTACCTTCCCCATCTACATCCTCGGAGACACACTTCACTCCTCGATCCCACATGTCTGCAAGATGAACTTTTCCGCCTCTCGTTGGAGTTTGGGCGGATTCAATGCGATGAGCCGAGTAGCTGCGCGTTCCAGTGTGCTCTGCAGCAAGCTGCATGCACCCACCATGAAAGCAACACCTCGGAGTCCTTGATGTGTTCTGCCACTAAACTGCTCAGTTACCTTGGCTGTGAGCTCATAGAAAGCACATGAGGAGCACCTTGGATGCCTGTGCCCGAGGCCCTCTTCTTTAATCACCATGCCAGTGTCCACTTTGGCCACCATCCCCCTCATGTGTGCTGCTCGACTTCCTGCGTGCATAGAACATCCCTACCTAGATAATTCGAGCATATTCATGAAAGATTTCAAAGGTTTGATCGCGAGCAATCACATGGACATGCAAAAAGATTTACTACAAGCTGTTCGTGCTTGGCGTTTAGTTCTTCCTCGCGAGCAGCTTCCATTTTGAAGAAAAGAGGTTCCTCCAATAGTCTCTCACTGTCAGTAGTTGCATTGCGCTTGTCGTGAGCTCGGTCGATGATACGTTAAAGGAATCATATATCGTGTATCGATAGTTCCGAGAGCTCGGATCTCATAATTCCTTTACACCTCTTGGGAAAAAGGCCATGAACACTCGTGCTTACCAGTTCTAAGATCAAAGGCCATGACTGCAACGAAAAGAAAGGGTGGTGTGCTCATGGAGATCTGTGGTGGACATGTGACACCATGGGAACTGAGTCATAAAGAGAGTTGGATCGAAAGGGGGAATGCAAGACACGAAGGAGCATTTGGACGAAATCTGAAAAGTAGAAGATGCTTTCAAGCATATATCCCTGCCAAGCTTTTGAGTAGCTTCCTTGCTGTTTCTCTCAGGAACAACTTCTTTGCAAGTTCATGAAGTTGCACAGTGAAAAGTGTATATATGATTTGAGTTCTGCAGCCTGTGACATCTTCCCTCAATTAGCACTGCCATTACTATTGGGTGCAAGATTTTTCTACTTCGATGAGTTCTCCTTTCAATGCTGTTCTTCCCGTCCTACTTGCAAGAACACCATGATTCATTGATGTCATGGAAACAGGTTGCAGGTGGACCATGCTCAAGATGCTGCAGAAATTAATTCTTGGTCTCAGAGCTGAGTACATCTGAAGAACAGTTGCCCGCTGCAGGATTTAATCGCAGAGGAAAATGGACATAGATAACTTCAATTGGAGATTCAAACTCCAATCGAAATACCATTTCTAACTTGAAAACTCCAAATCCCAATCTAAGATTTGGTATTTTTGTGTTTGGTTGGGGAATTTATATCTTTGATGGTCTCAAGTCTCTAAAAAGAGTGAAGTTTCCGATGTGACCAGAGGATGTCTGGGTAAAATAATCTCATGAGATTTTCGCATCACCATCTCAGGCAATTGTAATTTTTCTTCACCTGCCTCGGTCAAACCATCGACCAGGGAAGGCTAACATCTCATCGGTAAAACGACTTACTGCCCTCGGCCGGCCCACGCTGCCGACGAATGGAAAGAACTCCTTCCCTGATTGATGCCTGAAACGAGACATAGGAAATGCACGCCCTGTTGATACTACTGGCTTTTAAATGCTA
The DNA here is from genome assembly GCA_023547065.1 of Musa troglodytarum. Classification (NCBI taxonomy): domain Eukaryota; kingdom Viridiplantae; phylum Streptophyta; class Magnoliopsida; order Zingiberales; family Musaceae; genus Musa; species Musa troglodytarum. The sequence goes on along the minus strand of CP097509.1, from coordinate 12,587,976 downwards.
AATCAGTGTAGATGTAGCTGGAAAAATAGAATTCATGTGGTAAGATTGAGGAATTTGTCCTAAAACAGTGGATGTGCAAGTCCCCATTTATTTCTCATTATGATTAATGAAACATCACCATGAATCACAAATCATATGTACAGTGTTTCATATGTTTTTTAATACCTCATCTCAACACATTAACGATGCATGGCATTGCACATAACTTGTTAATAAGATAGATCAAAGGAAATTATCATGGCCTAAGGTTAATTTCAAATTATCTATTGCAATTAGTTATCCTTAGTATTTTGGTTTATACACTTTCAAAAATTAGATTGTGATTTTTATATTTATGAAAGTGAAACATTTAACTTTATTTTTTTCTCATATCATTGACTTTACTAATGGAAATACCACATATGCTCAGTAATAAACTGAAGTAAGGCAGAGTCACCACATACTCAATGGTAAATTCTATGATATTTTCATCAAAAGAACCAATAATGTGAGGAGAAATGAGATTAAATATTTTACTTTCATAAGTATAAATATTTCAATATAATTTTTGAAAATATATGGATCGAAATACTAAAGGTAGCTAATTATAACATGTAATTAACCCTTATGATCTATTAAAGATTATATATATACATACATATATATACATATATATATATATACATATATGTATACATATATATATATACATATATATATATATATATGTATGTATATATATATACATATACATATACATCCATTCTCCATGATTCTAAAAAAATTGGTGTCGTGGAATGATGTTGTGGGGACTAATATTAAGGTTGACAAAGAGAAATTGGTTAATATGCACTACATGGTAAAACAAATCCAACACATTGACTTCCTAACATTTGTAGACTGTATAAAAAGATTTGAATTGTTGAGGGGATGGCAATGGAGATAGAGCAAATCTTAACATTTTGGGAATGCAATCAATCCATGGACCAATTCTTCTTAAAAGTCTTCATCTCATGTTTTACAGAGCATCAGAAATTCTCAATAATATAAAAAATACGAGAATTTAATTTCCTTAGTATTTGCACATAGCAAGATTGGCAATGGTCAAATGTTGGCTGTAAAATCTAAGGAAGAGTTTGCACATAATTGACTCAGAAACACTGAATTTTGAGCTCCCCATCATATGCATTTCCAAGAAAAAAAATTCATCAAACAAAATTAAGGTGACAGATAGATGGTCCGAGTGAAACCCCTAAAAAAAAAAAGTCAAATCTCCAAGAAAAGGAGAGAAGACTAGAGCAGAGCCCTGCTCTTACTGGTCAGCCCCTGCCATATCATTTTCCACAAATGCCCTCAACTTTTCTTGAAAGGTCCTTCAAAAGAGATGTTCCCTTCCCTCCTAAACAAACATGTTGACTGCCCAAGGAGATGAGCTGTGCTCCTCCCAGCCCCTGAAATGACCTAACAGTCCTTGTCCTATGTTGCACCATCACAATCTACAAGGTTGTCCAAATCTGCATTTTTTGAGAATTTATTTGATAATGCATCTCATCCCACAAGATATAAACCAATAGAAATTACTTTTTTTTTTATTTACTTAATTAGCTACATGGAAACTCATAAAAGTTTAATAATCCATTAACTAATCTCCATCTCAAAGTAAACTAGCATCCCTCACTGATTTTATCTTGTGTAGCTTCACCCAATTGATTAATACTAATGCATTGCAAGTAGGCTAAGTAAATTTCATGTTAACCAATATGTAATATATTAAGAAGTCCATTAGCATGTATTCCTTTGTAATTTCACTGGTTTGCATCTCCCAAGCCATAAAAGCTCTGTCTCTTGCTTTTGTGTTGGTCCCTGTGTGGTCTCTCTCAAAAGCCTCCCCTTATATCTTGCCTTTATAGTTTCTACAACCATATCATGCACAATCTAATCACCCAAAATATTTCCAACCAATCAATTATCACATCATCACATTTTTTTTAAGTCAGTCATCATCACTCCCACAAGCCCCAAAGAGCCACAAGCCCACCACAAAGCCCACATTCTATTGGAGCAATAAATAAATAAAATATATATTTTAAATTAATTTCCTCCCTATTTGTCTCCCTCTCCCCTAAACACTCTCTCTCTCTCCATCCCTCGGGAAAAAGCTTTACTTTCCTCTCTATGCAACAGTGACGCCCCTCCACCTCCCTCTACCTCTCCTTCCAACACTGGAACAGTATTGGCATTGAACTCATCTTCTGTACCCACAAAAAAAAAAGTCAACTTTGAAGGAGGAGGAGGAAGAGGTGGAGGGAGGAGGAGGAACAAGAAGGACCCCTTTCTCTAGAGTGAACTTTTCGCAACGACCTTGTCTACATCTCGCTCTTCTTTTGTCTCTCACTGAGCAATGAGTCCGAGCTGTGACTGCGCCTCCTCTATCCTCCTGTGCGCTGAGGACAATGACAGCATCCTGGGCTTCGACGATGGTGAGGAGGAGGGCGGGCATAGGCCTGGATGGGTTTCTGAACCGAAAAGGTGCGATTTTTATGGGGATATCCTCGCGGGTTTTCCCCTGCAGTCGGATGAGTTGTTGAGCTTGTTGGTTGAGAGAGAGCAGGATCATCTGCCGAGGGAGGATTACCGCGAGAGGCTGCGTTCTGGGGCGTTGGACCCCTCCATCAGGAGAGATGCTATTGATTGGATTTGGAAGGCGGGTTCTTCTTTCTCTTTTTTTTTTTCCCTTAATTCTTCCATTGTTTTCTTTGCTTTTTTCTTGATTTTGATGATCAATCTATGTGTATATGTTGATATGTTTAGAAGGCAAAAAAAAAAAGGAAACTGCTTATAAATTGATGACTACTAGGGTTACAAACTCGATTTGGTTGTTATCCGATGTCTCATATTGACGCTTACATCCAGGCTTTCTTCTACTTATTCCATCTTTTGTGCATTATTTATCTCATCCTCTATTTATCTGCGCTTTCCTGCATCCGTGATGTCCAGAGTCATGCTACTTTCTCTTATAAATACCAGTAGTTTAATGAGTGCTATGTTGATAATTTTGTGTATATGATTCAAGACAACATGGTCTCTATTTAATCCAACCTGCATGGTTTGTCTGAAAACTGTCTGAAATGTGGTTTGGGAAAAACATATTTGGTTTCTTGTTTATTTGCTTTTACAATTATTTTCTAGCCTCAAGCTTTGATTCTTCTACTTGTCCTATTCTTTTCCTCTCCTCGGCTGTGGATTGATGGCATTTCTGGTTTGTCGAACAGGTTCATGCTCATTACAATTTTGGACCACTGAGTGCCTATTTATCTGTAAATTACTTGGATAGGTTCCTCTCTTCCTATGATCTCCCAGTAAGAATCACTCTCAGTGCCTGTAATCTGATCTATTATGCATGCATTGCTCTTTTTTGTTTTTTGTCGAGTATAGCCTTTATGTGACCTATTTTCCTTTTTCTTTTGTTATCTGTAATTGCAGCAAGGCAAGGCTTGGATGACACAACTATTATCTGTGGCCTGCCTATCTTTGGCTGCCAAGATGGAGGAAACTGAAGTTCCTCTGTCCCTGGATTTACAGGTGAGGAGACATCAGGAGTAGAATTCTCTGATATATTCTTCACAAAATTAGCAGTTGTAAACATCCCTGGATTGCCTGGTATAGGTTGGTGAGGCAAAATATATATTTGAAGGAAGGACAATTCAGAGAATGGAGCTTCTGGTGATGAGCACCCTCAAATGGAGGATGCAAGCTGTGACTCCTTTCTCATTCATAGATTTCTTCCTCCACAAGTTCAATGGTTGTGGTGCACCTAGCAAGTTGTCAGTTTCTCGATCTGCCGAACTCATCTTGAGCACAATTAGAGGTACATCTCTTGCGCGTAGCTGTAAATTTCAGGATTTTGGTGTGCCACAAGAATAGGTGGGTTGGGATGCGTGCTTAACAATGCAACAATTGGATGCAGGCATTGATTTCCTAGCATTCAGACCCTCAGTAATTTCTGCAGCCATTGCACTGTTGGTTTTGGAAGAAGCCCAGATTGTGGATGTTGAGGAGGCCTTGTCTTGTTGCTCTCATGTAGCCAAGGTAAAATGATCTCTACATTGCTTCTTTTTCGATCAAAAGACTTGTCTTTCTCTAGTGTTGCTACTTCAAGCTAAAGATTATTACTGTATTTCATTGTCTTGCTTAGGAGGTGTTTTCTTTCCTTCCTTGGATGAATTTTCACTGTCTGTCTTTGTTGGGTGCTGTAGGAAGGGGTGCTGGGATGCTACGAGGTGATTCAAGACAAAGTATTGATGAGGAAGCAGTCAGCCAAAGACCTAGTCCCCTCGGTATCCTGTGTGCCCCAAAGCCCTGTTGGGGTGTTGCATGCCGCATGCCTGAGCTACAAGAGTGACGATGCGACTGTTGTGTCACATGCAACATGTCTTGGTCTCTCTCCGGCTAGCAAGAGGAGGAAAACAACCAGATGATCAATGCCATGGAGTTTTTGTGTGTACCTGATCCCCTAAGAGGTTTTAGCACCTTGAAACAAGTGTTTTGGTTTGGTTAGGCAGGATTTTGGTGTGTTCAGAAGGAATGCCACTAGCTTGTTCCGATTGGACGGAACAAATCAGAATGAGAAATGCCAAACATATAAATCTGAGAGAGAAATGGGAGGGGAGAGACACCTCTCCGGGGAATAATGTATTGGTCTTCTTTGCAAAACGAGGAAACCGGGAAACAAATCCCTTCGAGGATCAAAGGTGAACAACCCAGAGAAAAAGAAAGCTGAATGGAGAGTGAAAGAGAAAAAAGGAGTAGGGAGTGGATTTCTTGTGAGAGTGTTTGTTCAGTTGTCACTATCTGCTTAAAAAATAGTTTTATGGTTTTTCTAATGCCTGTCACTGCTCGTCAGCTCAGACTCTGGAATTTGCCCACACCCTCTTGGGAAGGCAACATGTATGGCCTTCAAGGATCAGAGCCGGATACAGTGTTTATTTGGTGGCTGTGGGAGCGTCGGTGGACCACTCTCGGAAGTTTCAGCTTCTAAACCAAGATCATAGCAGTTGTATGTATTCAAAGGATAGAGGGAATTATTCCCTGCAGACTTGTCTTCTCTCTTTTTGGCTCCCTCCCTTAGGCATCTTTACTTAGCCCTAATAATCAAGTACATCATCCTGAGGTCCAATCTAGCAATGTGGCATGGCATTCGGGCTTTACAGTGCCCAACAACATGTGGGTGCCTTTAATCCAGGCTTAGATCGCGAGAAGACAGTGGCATGGGATGAGGAGCACCCAATGAGCTCCACTTCCATTTGGAGGTGATCACATGGAAGCACTGTGAGCTTGTGATCCTCCACTGCCTCTGTTATCTGGCTTCTCGCCTATGCTGAATGCCAAGTGAAACCCTTCAAGGCTGTGCCTCGTCTTGATCGAGAAGAGGTGAGCGTCTCCTCACCACCGTTTGGATCCTACAGAAGAATAGAAATGAGGCTTTTCGCCGCGAGTATCTTCTTCTCACAGCTATAATCACTTGGTATGAAGTTTTATGTTCAGAGCGATGAGTGGCCAAACATCGTCCCATCCGCCTATGAGTGCTCTTGGGATGTCTTCATCCCTTCCCCTCCCATCGATCACACCTTCACCCTCAAATGTCTTCTCTATCGATTCAATTAGCAGTAAGAAACCCCCAGATTGGGTCTCGAAGAAGACTCCAATAAATCGGCTTCTCACTAGCCACAATGAGGAAGTCAAAAATGTATGCTTGTTTCTTTACTTCAAACACATTTTTGTGCCGAGAAAAGTCAGCGCTGGTAGACTTTTCCAGCTTGTTCAAAAATATATTCCAGCGGAGACGAGTATTTTGTCTGATGCGGTACAAGGAGATCAGTTTGTGGACTTTTCCATGCAATCGATCTTTTATTTGTCAACGGTCAAACCAACGCATAGGTGGAGTTAGACGAGCGTCAAACAAGCGACGAGACTCCCCTCACCACCCACTCGAGAGATCACGTGACCGAAGAATCGTGGGCCTACCGCGTTGAAGTATTTAAATGGATGGTAGAGAATGCGGGCAACGCGACAAGTGTACCAAAGCGTTGGCCGTGGTCCCCCTGCTGCACTTTGATGCTTAGTTGGAGGCACAATTCCGCGTTGTGGAAGCAGGGATTAGTGGAGACCACGAAACAGACATCCCTTCCTCAACTCCGGCACGCCATCTCTTCACTTCTCTCTCCCGCCTCAAATTTCGTGTCGCAAACTCCTTGTTCCTCGGTAGTCTGTCTCCGAACTCAAGATGAGGCCTTTGGCTTGCTGCATGAGTTCGTACCGAGAGGAAGATGAAGCACAGACGAGGGGCCAAAAGCACCGGGTCTTCACCTATGAGGAGATTCACGCTGCCACCTCTGGCTTCTCAGCCTCGGCCCTCCTCGGCCGCGGCAGCCATGGCTCGGTCTATCGCGCCTCGCTCGACCAAGGGCGCTTGCTCGCCGCCGCCAAGCTTCCTTCGTTGTCTTCTGCCTCCTCCGGTTCCCCCTCGGCCACCGACTCCGAGATCGACCTCCTCTCGTCGCTCCCCCGCAGCCCGCTTTTCGTGAACCTCGTCGGCGCTACGCCGGCCTCCGGGCCGTCCCCCCGCATCCCGGTCGTGGACTTCATGCCGCATGGCTCGCTCTACGACCTCCTGCACGACCCGCTCCGCCCCTCGCCGCCCTTCTCACGCCGCCTCCGCCTCGCCCTTCGCTCCGCCGCCGCTCTCTCGCAACTCCACTCCCTCCGCGTCGTCCACCGCGACGTCAAGCCCGCCAACCTCCTCATCGACGCCAAGGGCCGGCCCCGCCTCGCAGACTTCGGCCTCGCCATTCGGCTGCCGCTTCCGGGCGGCGATGTGGACAGGTCTCTTCCACCTCCGGCAGGCACCATGGGCTACCTCGACCCAGGTTACGTCCGCCCTGTGGACGCCAGCACCAGGACCGACGTGTACAGCTTCGGCGTCGTCCTCCTCGAGGTACTCACCGGGCGGGAGGCCATCGACGTGGAGTATAGCCCGCCGTCGCTGGTGGACTGGGCAACGCCGTTGCTGGAGGACGGCAGGTTCGAGGAGCTATGGGACCCGCGGGCCGCGCCGGCGGATAGGAGTGAGGAGGAGGCAGCGAGGGCGGTCGCAGAGGTTGCAGGGAGGTGCTTGACGCCGGCCGCAGGGGATAGGCCGTCGATGGCTGAGGTGGTGACGGCGCTTCGGGCGGCCAACCGGCGGCGCTTGTTGCGGTTGGCTCTGCGACGGGCGGGGAAGAGGTCGCACCCGCCGAATGACAACAAGAGGGTGTCCGACGTGGCGGGCTCCTAAGGTCGCGCGGCCTTCAGTTTTCTTATCATCTTTTTCCATCGGCCGTGTTGTTCCGAACAGAAAACACCGGGGTTCCAGCTTTAGCACTACGAAGCATTCGGTCGTTGCGGTGAACGGGATGCGCGTAATGATGTCCATTTGATGGCGCGTGGCGGGCTAAGAACAGCCACCTCACTAGTATCACGCCCCGTGAGGACTGGCATTATAATGCTTCCCACATCTGCGACTGGCATGTATGTACTTTAAAAACATTTAATTAATAATATATAAAATTTGCTTTTTCTACAAAGAATTAGTAATTGTAAATATTTTTGTCCCAAAAAAATCATTCAAAGTTGAGCATTAATTATTATATAAACACCACATGTGATTTTAAATTTTGATGACTATGAAGTAAAAAGTACTTTGAATGGTGTGAAGATTTTCCTCTCCCTAAAAGATTTAAATAGATTGATACATAAATATGTAGGATTTATGAAAGAGAAGGTAAAAGGGATTCTGAGTTAACTCGAGATACGATTTTTTTTTTTTAGTATTAAAAGATATCGAACCACATAAAAGATATTCTAATCAATGAGGGTAGATATTATCAAAATGATTATTAGATTTGATGAATCAAAACAAGACGAATCGAAATCAAAAGTACATCACAGATATAAAAGGCTAGTAGTTGCTACTGCTTGTAAATGTAATGATGTCGGTTTCTCAAACTAGTATTTGAGTCACTAATGTCTATTCTAATAAACAATGTTTTGATTCACCTAGTAACAAAATAATTAATAAAATAGGAATGATGAGAGTAATATCGATGTAAAAAAATTTATAAAACTTTAGGACTAATTAATCTCTAACTATAAAAAAAATTATAAAATTTTGATAGAATAATGTGCATTTTAGACAGTGTTGTTACCTATAATATTTTGATCATAAATCTAGATATAATATTTTTAAATTGATTTAATTTTATATGATCCGATTAAAAGAAACATTGCATCTTAAAAGGGAGACAACTATTATAATCAGCCTTTAACCTTAAATGTACCTAACGAATTAATCCATGAATTAATGCAATCGATTTGAGATTTAACTTAATTAATCATTTTTTTTTACTTGCTCATCCTTCCCGTTATTAGAATTCTGAAAAATATTATTTAAACATTAAAAAAAAAAGACTGACTCTCAACTTTATTTTATGTGAGGAACCCTCACGCATTTGTTTTAGTCACATCCCTCTCAAATTAGATGGAATTTTGCCCATCAATATCATCACAAAGTCATTGTCTTCGTCCGTTAGCATTTCAATGTTGTCATTGTCTACTTAGTCGATTGGATGATCGTATGGTTGGAATTTTTCGAGTCCATGCATGTTATAAGGACATTTAGCAATAGCGACGGGGTTGGATGACGATGTTGCTAGTGATGAGATGCTAAGATCTCACCAAAGATGCTGTTTATGCTTCCTATCTACATCAGGATTCCAACACCAAGATTCAAGGACAACTATTTGGTTCAGAGGTCCATAGATTATGGACCCACTCTCGGTCAAACTAGTTGGGTCTTCCACTGGTATGTCTTAATCAGGGGTGGAGATCTTTGACTCGAATCCACCAATCTAAATAGTTGGATTTGGTGGAATGAGCAATCGAATGCGAGTTAGGCTGACCTTTGGACTGCTAACGATGGTGGGAGACGGTTCGAAGAGCTCCAATCTCATCGTTGCTGGTTTTCTAATCCTAATATCTAGAAGAATTTACATTCACATCGTTGACAATCCAAAGGACAATAGTTGGATTTGGACTACTATAAATCATACCTCTTTAGTGGAAAATATATACCATCTATTGAGGTAAAAAAAAAAAATAATTGTAAGATGAAGAGATTGGATGACTTTATGAAATCTATATATTCTCTTTAAAAAGTTAAATGATTATTTAAAAGTTTTTTTTTGAAATAAATTACTTACTTTTGATTAATCTCTCTAAATGTACAATTCTTTTGTTCCACCTAAAACAGGTGGTGTTACAAGTCAACTTTTTTACATTCTTTTCTTTCACAACTATCAAACCAATGTCATCTCCCAATGGATTAAAGCTACTGCTTTTAACTCATGAATTCTGAGAGGAAAATGAGTAATGTTCATTCTAACATTGTTAACCCCAAACCTCCCTAACTCCGATCTTATATTGAAGATTTCGTGCTATCGATAGTGTTGCAAGGATAAGAGACTTGTTGGCTGATCTGAATGGCAACACCAAGGCTGCAGGATGCATAAAATGTCATTGTTCCTTGGTTTTTAGAGTAGTATTAATTGATATTTTTGTCATTAGCTATTGAGCTCAATGTAACCATAGGTTTATTTTCATTCATAAAAACGAAAGTATGATTACTCATGAATTATTTCTCCAGTTATTTGGGGAACTGATTTTGATATTGTAATGCCTGTTTTGTCTCATGCAAATCAGAGAATTAATCGATAATATTTCTTTTAATAAAAGGTTATGATTGGAGTTTTAGTCGCATAGCTTATTTAGTTTATGGCATTCTTAATTTAACAAAAAATAATATCTTTTTTTTTCTATATCTATCCATATGTATCCTCAATTTAGTTTATATATGTAATATTTTAAGCATTATCAATACTAATTATAATTTCAACATCTTTATGATGATGAACCGTTAGAGATTAATCATCACAGTATATCTATAAGTTTTTTGAGTTTTATATGGATATCTATATACCTTAAATTTAGAGGGATGAACGAATTTTTTTTATTTTTGGTGTGTGTATATATATATATATGTCTATATACATATATTATATATATGTTTATATAATACATATACATATATAAACACGAGGAGGACGGTGCTTTGAGATCCGTACAGGTGAAGATCTCGATGAGCACGAACGGCGACTCCATTCAATTCCCAAGTCCTGGTTGAAAGAGAGAGAAACCCACGCCAAAAAGAGAACCAAAGGCAACCGTACTGGTGAAAAGAGGTGGGAAAGAGAGAGACAGAGAGCAGCTCAACGCTCATCCCCGAGAGCGAGCGAGCGAGAGAGAGAGAGAGAGAGAGAGGAGAAGGTCAATCCAAGTCCCCACCAAATATCATATGCCCACAAAGCGGGACCAGGTGGGAGGAACAAATTTAATGTGCAATGCTCCAAATAAGATCTGTGTGCATGGCATCTAATGCACCATCGACTCCACTTTCCCACTTATATATATACATATATATGTATTCTGTCAAAATAAATTATTTTTGTATTTTTCCTCTCTAAATCCATATTATGCATGCATATTCTTATGAAATTATAGATACTCTATTGCAATTAATCTCCATGAGTTGATCATCAACATAATCACATTGATACTCAAATTGACATTAATATTACCCTCCAAGAACATCAACAAACATGTAGGGACAAATGATTTTTGGAAGTGTAAAAAGGTATATTAGGTACTTAAAATGTTGTTCTGAATAATTAGTAATATAATAAGATATACAATTTTTTGAGGGATATATGTGTGTATTTATGTAAAATTTTTGGATGGATATAATTATGAACAAAGTTTGATTAGCAATTTGAAATATAAATTTTTTTAAAAATAAAAATGATAAACATAAAAAGAAGAATAAATATTATATGCTTACAAAAGTCTAAGTTGATAGGAAAAAATCTAGAGAGATTGATAATATTAAATTTAACATTTGATATACTAAAAAAGTTAAACACAAAATTTGTGTAGCAATTATTATTGATTCGGATCTTAATAATAATATTTTAGATATAAAATATTTGAATATAGAATTATAGTTTTAAATTTTATGGAAGGACAAGATGTTTTGAATGTCATTAGTGGTTATGTTTCTTAAGTCAGACTAGATCATTAATCCAAAAAATATTTGGGAAAGCTTAGGCAATACCATTCAAGAACTATCTACAATTGAAAAACCTCATAATTGAAGAAAATTTGAAAATATATAGTGAATATAAAAGGGTGCATGGGGCTTTCGTTATGTGGAGAGAAATGAAAATAATACTATAATTTTAGATTTTGCAACTTCCTATGATCTTATAATTACAAATACTCACCTTAAGAAGAGAGATAAATACTTATAAGAGTAGTTATAACTATATTTAAATATATATTTTTCTCACTAGAAAGATAGATAAAGTTATTTGTGAGAATTATAAGGTTATACATGATAAAAGTTTGATGAATCAATATATGTTGATGGTATTAAATATTTATTGTATAAAATAAAAGAGAAAATGATAGTAAAAAAAATTACTAGGACTAATAGAACTTTAAAAATGAGAGCATAAATATTTTTAACAATACGATAAGAAGAAAGATGACTTGAAACTCAGATGAATAATATTAATATTATTCAAACTATGGACTAATAATATTAGGGACATAACAAAAAATTTCTTTGTGAAATTAAAGAGAGAGCCTCGAGTGGTGCGAGAAAGTTCAAAAAGTAATTTTTATTTAAAAATTATAGTTTAAAGATTAATAAAATTACAAAAATAAAAAATGAAAGATATAAAGAATCTAAAAAAGAGACTAAAAAAGTTATTAGTATGGCAAGATATAAAGCTTAAGATAATTTTTATAATAAATTCGATACTAAATATACTGAAAAAGATATATATCAAATTGCTAAAATTTGGGAAAGAAAGTGTAAAGATTTAAATAATATTAGATGCATTAAAGATGAAAAATCAAATAAAACTTGTTACTGATAACAAAATTAAGGAAAGAAATTTTTATTTTTGTAAATTATTTAATAAATATTTCACACAAGACTTAAATTGATTGATAAACAATAGAGATATATTTAATAAACATAGATTTGTTCATAAAATTAGAATTAATGAGTAAAAGATATATTAAATAAGATAAAAATAACTAAGAGTGTTAAGCTTGATGATATCCGTATTAATGCTTAAAAAAATTTAAGGGATAAAGGAGTTGCTTAGTTAACTTACTTATTTAATAAAATCATAAAATTCAAAATGATGTCGAAAGGAGAAAGGATCTTTTAGTGTTAATTTAAAAAATAAAGTAGCATGCAAATTATTCAAATTATAAAAAAAATTAAAAATCATGCGCTCTAAAAATTTAAAAAAAGTTTCTTAAAAGTAAAATAAGATTTGAAATAAATATCTCAGAAAATCAATTTAGTTTTATGCAAGAAAGATCAACCGTATAAAATATAATCTTAGTGATTCTAGAAATGGATAGAAAATTATAACTAAACTAGATGGATAAGAAATCTCTTTCAGTAAAAGCCTTAAGTATCTTGGATCAATTATTTAATAAGATGAAGAGATTGATGAATATATTATTCATAGAGTAAAAGTAAGATGATTAAATGATGAGAGATATTAAGAGTCATATGTATTTATCGAATACCTTGATATTAAAATATATATAAGATAGTTGTGAGACTAATAATATTTTTTAGATTTGAGTGTTAGGTAGGTAAGAAACAATACATATAAAAAATTTGTGTTATCTTGAGAATGATAAGATGAATGTGTGAAACTACTAAAAAAGAATTAAAAAAATATTTTTATTCATGAATAACTAGATATCACTTCGATAAAAGATAATAAATATCAATAGTTTAAGAGAGAATGATCATATGCTTAGGAGACCTTCTGATACTATAGTCAAAAATAAATAAAACGATTAATGCTAATGGTACGAGAAAAGACTATAGAAGACCTAAAAAGTCTTTATATAAACTGTAAATAAAAATTTAATTACTCTAAACTTAACTAAGTATTTAAACTTTTCATATATCTTAATAGCGATAAAAGAACCATAGAGCTAATCCCAAAAAAATTGAAACTTACAATTGTTGTTGCATATATATAAAATATTTCTTAAATATAATACTTCGATTTGTCTTGCATGAGAACTAAGATGAGATAAAATATCCGGAGACTGTCTTCTAAGAGCTATCCAGTTCGTGTGGTGACACTGATTTTGGAGAACTTTGTTACTTGTTATTGATGCTTTGATGAATTCTCCTCATGATCATATATGACCACTATGATCAACAGGTATTATCATGATGGATATGAAAATACGAATAACAACAATCATTGCTGAAAGCTTTTAAAAGTCCTTCCAATGGTCTTTGCACTCAAAATGCTGCGTATACTATGTTAAGTTACATCAAATATTCTAAGATGATTCAAGTAGCCACATCATTTTGATGCATGAGACGACGAAACAAATTACAAAGTGCATGAATTGCCACCATCACACATCCTAAAAAAAATAGGACAAGTTTACCGATTATTTTCTGTTGGTTGTAAGATGAATTTTCCTCCTTGTAGGCTTTAAGATGAACATTTCAAAATAGTTATGGTGTTAGGATGATATTATTTCATTTGTTTCATAAAATATCGATGTTATGATTGTACTCAATCATCTACGAGGAACATGATTAATCCTTAGCTATGTATATGAACACATACGGCAGGATTATTTTTGCACGTTCGAAGTGGCATAGAACATCATTATTTGATTTCTCTAACTTTCATGATATCTTCTTCTTCTTCTTCTCCTTCGATTCGCTGCCATCTTTAAGATTTCTTCAGCAGTTTCGTGCTGGTTGCTGATGGAGTCATCATCGAGGATCCCAAATGACTGGCATTATGGGAAATCAGATTTCCTACATCATTCCTCCTCTACATGATCACCTTTCACTGTGTTCCTATTCCAAGCCCCACTCATGTCCCTAACACTGGACTCTACAGCACATCACCACCAAGGTGACGAGCGATGGCGCTTTCTCTTCCACCATCATACAACCTTGGCTCTCCAACTCATTCATCATCATCATCCATCACAAGCTTCGTTCCGAAACCAAAACTAAAACATGAAGCAAAGGAGAAGCTACGATGGCATCCGACAGAACTACAATAGATCCAGGGGATCACAATAAGAACAGCTAACTAGCAGACCGAAGAACTAAACCAAAGAAATGAGGAGGAAGAAGAAGAAGAAGAAACCTCCCTAACCCGATCCCCATCGTCTCTTTCATAAGATGATAGGAAGTGGAGGATGCTTTAGGGCTTCTTACCGAGGGTGTGTTTGTTGTTGTGCATCCACACCTTGAGGACGTGCCGCTTCACGCACGTCTCCTCGCAGAACTGCTGTACCGCGCCCTCGTCGTGCTTCTGAATCCGCCATCCCAGCCGCTCAGCGAAGGCCAGCATCTTGTCCTTTTGCTCCGGGGTAAACTTGGTCCGGAACCTCTTCCTAGTCCCCGACCCCGACGCCACCATGCCGCCTCCGCCGCCCCCCATCATCGGGTTCGACACGTCCTCCTGCTCGTCCCTGCTGTGCCCGCCTGACGTCGACGGCAGCGCCAACGGAGCTGGCCTGTGCTGTTGCGACGCGAATGCCGCCGCGGCGTAGTGGTGGTGGTGGAGGTACCCGGCCGGCGTCCGGTAGTAGGGCGAGAACTGAGGGTGGTACCCGGCGACCTCCATTGCACCCCCACCTCCGGTGGCCCCTCCCGCCCCGGCGCCACCTCCCTCGGGTTCCTTCCTGTGGAAGTTGCGGTGGCAACCGCAGGCGGCGCAGCGGAGTGCGTCGAGCGTCCCCTCCTCGCCCGCCGCTATGAACTCCCCGCACCCGTCCACCGCGTGCCCCCCGATCCCTACCGCGTGATTCTTCAAGCACTCCCTATACTTAACTCCGCCTCCGCAGCCGTATGCCTTCCGGTGGCCTGATCCCCCCGCCGCCAACGTTGCCGCCGATTCCCCTCCGCCCATCTTCGCTCCTCCTCCTCGACCCGAATTCTCCCTGGGGCTGTCGTAACTCGAACCCACCGGCAACCTTATCACCTCCTCCCCCTCATCATGGTCGTCAAAATCCATGCCCACCGGCTCTCCTTCCGTCAGATCTCCGGATCGGCTCCTCCGCCTTCTCTCTCTCTCCCTCCTGTTCGGCTCAGCCTTAAGAGTAGAAGAGGATAAGAGAGAGTGTGGATACCATCAATTCTATACACCACGCTCTGCTGTAACGTGAGACATTTGTGGTAACGCACACCCACACTCTCCCTCTCCCCTCCCCTTCTTGCTTCTGTTCTGCAAGCTCACGTCTCGCTATGGAATGGAGTAGAGTGCCACTGGATGCTTCTCTTCCGGTGGCTGACGGCCTCCTCCACCGGCTGGTCCCGGTAGCTTAAGCCCATCCCTAAACCACCCCGCTACCCCTACTTAAACCCACCCCTCCACGCTTACAGCCACCTTCCTCCTTTGTTTTTTACTGTTTCCCTCTCACCCCTGTTCAACTGCACAAGCGTCGCGTCAACATGAAATGACTTCCCCGAATAACACGCAACACCACAAGGAAACCAAAATATAAACTCTCTCTCTCTCTCTCTCTCTCTCTCTATATATATATATATATATATATACACACACACACACAGCTCGTGTTATTATCATTGTTTCGCCTCCCTCAATGATAACCGTGTATACTTACAAGGTTACCCAACACGTAAGATACTGCGGCAGTGTCACGTATAGTGTGACTATACATAAACAAGGGCTTTTTTCAGCCTCGGTCTATGCGGTTTGACCAGTTCAACGTTGGCTGACTGATGTTTTGGAGTTGACCGACCAAATAATGAACTAAATCAGGTGGTCCACGTGTGAATGATTGAGCTAGCCGTTCGGCCTCCTTGAATTAATCAAAGGATGTACACGTCCGATGAGATAATAGTAGTAGCATGGCATCAACTGTGGGGCTTCACCTGATAAAGTAAAGTTGGAAGGATGTAAGAATGCGAAAAATATTGGACCATTCCCATGCCATGCGATGAGAAGTCCAAAGGAAGCCTTTGATACGTTCAAACCTTATCTTTGCGACGAACGTTTGCCACCACATTAATTCTGATCCATCCTGGTCTGATGTGGTCCATTTTAATTCATTCATCATGGTTCTCCTTGCTCATTTCAGCCTATGGAAGCATACAATGCAAGTACTCCTTCCTGTTCCTCATGTACAAATCTTAAAAACGGAGAACTGTTGAGGTCAGAGGTGTTGCTAGCGAGCTCGCTCGGAAGTACATGTACGCACTTCCGACCTGTCACGCACAGTTCTGAAGGAGGCTTTGTTATCATCATTCATACCTTGTGATCTTAGATGCTGATAGCAGATGACATTTATGCTGTTCTTAAGCTTGCAGAATGGCTCCACCTCACCTCATGTTTAGTAAGGCTGAAGGATTGAGATGAGAAGACTTGGTGAAAGCGGCGGTGGCCTGATACATACGATAGACGAACATACAAACAAAAAGCACCAACGTAGTCGATGGATACTAAGTAGGAGAGAGGTAAGACTGGCCACAAGAAGGGAAGAAAACGGAGGATGGACTGGTTAGCGTCGGCTGTCTCTCGTCGAACATGTAGCAGGCTTATCAGGGTAACATGCGTCAAGTGTTTGATTAAAGAACAACAGTGCATGAGGGATGTCTACCGATTTGAATGACTGTCATGGGAGAAGGCTGGTTGGTGTTCTGAGTGATAAGGAACGGCGGTGAGGCGTGGGAAAAGGTGGGTTCATGTCATGTGAGCTTGGGCAGACCATCCGGGGTTGCACTGACGCCATGCCCTGCCGCCGTACCTCAGGCCTGTCAGCTGGCAGGAGACCACCGCAGGGGTGTGAATGCATGAAAGAGAAAGAGAGGCAGAGAGAGAGAGAAAGAGAGAGAGAGAGAGGGAGAGAGGGAGTTTGACGGGCAATAAATAATTTGAGCGAAAGAATGGCTTCAGGTTGGAGAAATAGAGAGGAGAGAATGGCGACAGGAGAGTACACGGGACTGTATCGATTCAGTGTAGCAGAGAAGCGCTGTAGCAAAAGCAGGAGGTGATGTTTCATGTTTCACGCTTCGTCTTGTGCTAATCCCGCAAGAAACCCCACCCACGGGAGGTCGAACCGAGTACCACCGATCAACGGTGCCTTGCGTTCACGGAATCCCGTTTTGGGTTCCTTTAATTTGGAATCGTTACAAGGAAAAGAACGAAAGAGAGCGCAGGAGAGAGAGAGAGAGAGAGAGAGGAGCGTGTGTACAATAGGGTGTTGTGGGGAAAAGGATGTTGGATGTCGACATGACGATAAAAGGTCGGTCTGACCGTGATTTCCATTTCTATTCTTCGCAGGCTTTTCCCACTTTCCCATCACCTCTCTCTCTCTCTCTCTCTCTCTCTCTCTCTCTCTCTCTCTCTCTCTCTTCTTTAACCTGCCTTCATACGACTCCATCTTCCACATCTATGCAACTCTCACCAATCAACTGTTCGCTGATAGTTAGCACATGCCTCACACATTGTACGTTCAAACAAAGCATGTAATAGTTGTTTGTTTGGACGATTCCTTTCAATAAAATATAATATAAAATAATTTATCTATTTTAAATTATTTAACTATTTTAAAATAATTTGAAACAGATAAGAAATAAAAGATTTGGATAGATGATAAACATAGGTTATCTTATCCAAACAGATGAGGATGAGTTTTATGGGTGGATCAGTACAAGGAGATTAGTTAGATTACAATGAGTTGGGTTATTTAGGTTATAATAACTTTTTTTTAATTTAAAAATTTTATATTTTATTATTTTACCTATTATAAATATATGTTCTTTGATGAATAAAATATACTACAAACTCTTCGTTCCTTTAATTATATTAATTTCTCGCAAGAACCTAATAGATGTGATATTAGAGCCAGATTCAAACAGGATTAGTAAAAATATATCGATTAAAAAAAATCAATAGATCCAAAAAAAAGAAGAAAGAAGATGACGTGTATTGAAATAAGTATCTTTAATCAATTTATTCCTATCATCAAAGGTGAAAATTATTGTTTTTGGATTGTTAAAATAAGAACTCTATTTATTTCATAAAGATTATAAAATTTAATAAAAAAATAATTTTATTGACTATGATCAATCCTAATATCACTAAAGATCAAATAAATCAAATAAATAAAATATATAGAAAGATGCAAAAACCCTCCACATGCTATGACAAGTAATAGATGAGTCCATGTTTGTAGACATCACCATCAACAAATGCTTTGAAAATATTAAATAGTATATTTGGAGGTACAAATAAGATAAAAACTTTAAAGTTTCATATATTTTGACATGAATTTGAGACTCCTATGATAAAAAAAATTCTAAATCTATTACTTTTTTTAAAAAAAGTTTTTTCTATTATGAACCAAATGAGGTCTTATAGTGAAAACCTTAAAGATTAAACAGTAGTAGAAAAAATTTTACAAAGTTTATCATCAAAATTTGATAGGATTTCTACTGTTGTAGAATAAGCTAAAGATGTAAGTCCATTATATGTTAATGAATTAATGTGCTCATTTTTAGTTTATGAAGAAAAAGTTAACATATCTTCAAGTGAAGCTTTAGAATATGCACTTTAAAGGAAGATAGATCAGAAGGATAATTTTTTTAAAAAAAAATCAAATCTCTTAAGTCAGAATGATAGAGATTGTGAATGATTTGATACTTAAGATAAGAGATAAGATTGATCAAATAAGAGCAAGAGATAAGATTGATCAAATTAAAAAATTACTGGTATAAAAATAAAAATTATAATATTTCTTTCTACTCTCATTGTAAAAAAAATATGGTCATCTTAAAAAAGATTGTTGGAATAAAAATTAAACAAATTATCATGAAAAAAATTGCAATGAAAAAAAGGATAAAAAAATATTTTCTTTATGACATATGATGAAGAATATTTTTGATTTATTTGGTTTTCATTATGATATCCGAAAAAAAAATATAGTAATCATATGACAAGAGACAAAAGTTTATTTCTAAAGCTTAATGATTCAATCAAATCCATAGTGTAGATAAAAGATTAAGTTCAGGCGAATGGAAAAAAATAATTATTGTGAAGACCAAATCTATTAAAATATTTATTAATAATGTGATATTTATTCCTGATTTAAAATAAAATCTCATTAATATAGGATAACTAATGAGAAAAAGGATATTATACTATTTTTGATGATAAAAAGATTTGATCTATGATTAAAAAAATAAAAAAATGATAACAACTATGAGGATAATAAAAAATAAAGTATTTTCTTTATTGTTTTGATATTTCTCTTTATATGCATTTACTACTACTGTTATTGATGAATCAATATTATAATATAAAAGATATAATTATCTAAATTATGATGGACTAAAACTATTATATTAAAATAATATGATAGTCAGTTTGCCTAAAATTAAGAGTAAAAATAATGTTTATGAATATTATGTTTTTGGATAGCAATATAAAAAATTCTTTTAGATAGGTCATCCTTGGAGAGTCATTGAAACTTCTACATGTAGATATGCATATTGTCTCCTATGGTAGAAGAAAATATTTTTTTTTGTTATTTACACATAATTACACAAGAATGATATGGATATTTTTTTTTAAAGAAAAAGCAGAAGCCTTTTCTATTTTTAAAAATTTAAAAGAATATGTAAAAAATAAAATGATTATTTAATTAAAACTTTATGTATTGATAAAGGGGGTGAATTCATTTCCATTTTTTTAATTTTTAAAAGAATGCAGGTACATAGAATTGATTATAAGCTACATCATTCGACAAAATAGATTAGCAAAGTAGAAGGACCGAGTTGTGGTCGACACTGCCAGGTGAATGCTTAATAAAAAAAAAAGCGATACCAAAAAAGTTTTGGGCAAAAGCTGTGAGTATAATAGTATATTTGTTAAACTACTTTTCTTCTAAGGTAGTACAAGTAAAAACACCCTATGAAGTGTGGTTGGATAGAAAGCTAGATATGAATCACTTAAAGATATTTGGTTATATTACTTATTTTCATGTTCGTATAAAAAAAAACTTGATGACAAAAGTATTAAATGCATATTTGTAAGATATAGTAATAAAAGAAAAGGTTTTAGACTTTATGATCCTACAACTAAGAAATTAATCACAAGTCACGATATTGTTTTTAATAAAGAAGATGTTTGAAACTCTAAGATAGTTGAAATTTTAATAGTTATAGGAGAAGAAGTCTATAAGGTACATGGTACATTGTCTGTCTATTGTTAATACATCATCAGATTCTTTTTATAATTTGAATAATTCTTATTCAAATGATTCCAGATATATTAAAACACTTCCAAAAAAATTTCATAGTCTTTCACAAATATGTAAGTTTAGTGATTTTGCATGTTTTGTTTTAAAATATATTAGTTTTGAATTTGTAGCTTAGAAATAAGAATGGATGCAAGCAATGAATAACAAACCGTAAGTTATTAAAAAAAAAAAAGACTTGGAAGCTAGTAAATTTGCTCTAGGAAAAGAAGAAATTGAACTTAAGTGATTGTATAAGTCAAAATTTAATGCTGATAGCTCACTGCAATAACATAAAAGTCGTTTAATTACTAAAAGGCATGCTCAAATTTTAGGTATCAATTTTTTAAATTTTTTTCTCCAATTGCTAGAATTGATATAATTAGAATAATATTAGCATCGATAGCCCTAAAAAATTGACATATTTATCAATTTGATGTTAAGTCAATCTTCTTGAATGAAAAGTTATAATAGGATATTTATGCAAAGCAGTCTAAAGGATTTGAAATTAAAGGTCAAGGAGATAAAATGCATAAATTAGATAAATCGTTTTATAATTTAAAACAAGCACTGAGAGTATAGTATAATAGAATTGAAGTACTTTCTTCAACATAGTTTTCAAAAAAGTTTAAGAGAGTCAACTTTATATATAAAAGTAAAAGGTATGAAAATTTTTATTGTCTATTTATACAAACATGATATGATTTATATTAGAAATGCAATAGATATGCTTGTTGAATTTAAGAAAAATATGATGTTAGAATTTGAAACGACTGATGTAAAGCTTTTACATTATTTTCTAAGAATAAAAATTATTCAGGATGCAAATAAATTTTTTTTGTGCCAAGAAAAATATACTAAAATTTGTTAAAAATATTTTATATGACAGCTTGTAAACTAGTGAATACTCCAATGAATACAAATAATAAGCTTATGTTTAATGATAGAGTTGAAAAAAATATATGAAAAGCAATATAGAAGTTTAATTGGAGGGTTGATATATCTCAAACATTCATGGTCGAATATTATATTTATAGTTAGTTTGTTATCTAGATTTATACACAACATTAGTAAGCATCATTTTGGAACAACTAAAAAAATTCTTAGATACATCAAGAGAGTTCTCAATTATGGCATTTGTTACGAGCAAATAAAAGATTTGAAGTTATATTCTTATAGTGATAATAATTAGGTTGATTATGTAGATGATAAAAAAAAATACTTTATGATTTGTGATCATCCTCAATAATTTCATAGACAACTAAAAAAAATATATATATTATCCTTTCAAGCAATGAGGTAGATTATGTTATGACTATTAGTATGATATGTTAAACAATTTGGCCTCAAAGAATTTTAACATATCTCTAAAAAAAAACAAGATGAACCAACTAAAATATACTACAACAATAAGTCTGTTATTGTAATAATGAAGAATCCTTTTTTTCATAAGTGTATTAAGCATATTAAAGTCTGATAAACTTAATTCGTGAACTGATGGATATAAGAAAAATTCAAATAAACTATTGTAACATTGAAGATTAGCTTGTCAATATTTTTATAAAAGTTTTAGTAACTTTTTTTTTCAAAAATAACTTAAATTAAAGGGGTGTGAAAAAAATATAATCTATAATAAGTCATTTCGAGGAATGAAAGATATGATAGGCAATGAATATGAATTGTTTTATCCGAATACATAGAGATTAGTATTGTGCCCGGATGAAAACAAATCTCTTATTTAAAAGTTATGATGAGTTGTTAGATCATCATAATTGTTTTGTCATTTAAAAGTTTATATTTTATCCTTCTAATTATTTTTATATGTTTTTGGATAAATCCAAGATTAAAAGTACTCTCTTTCTTTTATACTATCTTCTTTCTTTTGTTGCTGGAAGGAGTTTGCCTGTCTTGACCGAGCAAGATAGAAAAGGAGGGAATTATAAGAGCCGAAACGTCGCTTCAGCTCTCTTGTCTCCCAACACTAGCGCTCATTGCGTATCATTGCCTTTGCTCCTCGACCCTCCACTCCTCTTTCACGATCACCATTATGTTTCGTTTCTCCACGCACAACCACAATACACCTCCGTAAGAAACAAAAGATCGGAGAGGGCATGGACTCCGAAAAGTGGATCCCTTCGAGCGATGTTGGAGGAAGGGGAATGGCCCATGTCACTTTAGGTTTCAGAGTGTTTGGGTGTGCTTTCTTCGGTATCATGATTGGTCACTTCCAAGTTTGGCTTGACATGTTATCTTCCCCTTTCCCCATCCCACCAACAGCTCCAGACACACATGTCCTCCCCCCCCCCCCCCCCCCCCCTAGCCAAGCTCGCACTAGGAACGCTGTCATGCTGGAGAGCAGCATTTACAAACCCTAACACCCATCTGCGAGGCCTTGACATGAGAGCTTGGGCACTTGATGGTGGCATTTGATTGCTGGCGAGAATAACGAGATGCGTCGCAGTGTTGGGAACGGACTGGATGGATGGAACGTTTCTGAGGCCACCACAACCTACCATCACAAACACAAGAATACTTGATTAAGACAATACGTGGGAGACGTCCCAAAGGTGAGCCTGCGCTGCCCTAAATTTCTAAAGTTACTGATGTCTTCTTCAACTTTTAACTGTGTCACATGTGAGTGCGAACAGTGTGGCCATGACAGTAACTCGCGAACTCTGGCAGAGCTGCCCAGGCTAGTGGTAGGATCAGCGACAGGGGCTGCCTCCACCGCACTGGCTCGTGAGAACCTTAACATTCGACGCGTACTGTGAGTGTACTGGGTTACAAAAAGACGAAGGGCGTGCTGCTGCAGTCTTGGAGTCCGTCTTCTACCTCCGGTTTTGTGTGTGCAGCGTCGCACGCAGGAGTCGCGTGCGTCCACGTTAACTCCGGGACGGAGGCCAACCGCGGTGGTTGGGTGAGCCGCTCGTGTTGCATGGTTGTACCTGCGTCACGAGGGACGTTGCGTGGAGCGACGTGTGGGTTCTGCATGTCCTTCCCCACGTCAATGGGTTGGCAGTACTTGAGCCAGATTTAGTGATGGAGTTTTGAAGGAATTCTCTTTTCATTTACATGATAATAAAAAGTAATAGCAAAATTGATATTTTGGAGAAAAAAATAAACATTTTTGTATTTTTTTATATAAAAATACACATACGTGCTTTCTTGTAAAACCAAAAAGTATATAAGATGTAAGAGAAAAAGATTCTTTTTATTTTTCCGCAAGATTTCAATATATATATATATATATATATATTCAATTAATGCAAGTTTCATGTGTTAGATTAAGTCATCTATCACCTACGTACAGTATGGATAGTGTTAAGAATATAAATCAATGTATGGTGTCTCATTTAACGATTTAAATTTTTATATGTAATGATATCGACGAGAATTTAAGAACTTTTATTTTTTAAATTTCTGGTAAGAACAAAAAATACACAGAGTTTCAGATCTTTTGTGAAGTAAAAAGAATACAGACTAGTTTTTATGCTTAGATTTACTATAATTTATGCATATACTGGAATATATATTAGAGTTTTTTCTTTCAACCCCAAGGAAGCCTTAAAAGAAAAGTAAAAGAAGAGGAAGATTGCTACTTTTGATTGACAACCTCTTTACTATAGATAATTTATAAAAAAAAATAATAAAATATAATTCATTATTTATTATTTTTAATTATCAATATATTTTTTTTCCATAGACGATTGACCCCTCCGTCTCCTCTCCCACTTAATCTTCTTTTCATCGTTCGACATATTATCATTGACGATCTTATCATATCATTATTCTTTCATCTTCTATATCACGTGCATTCGACTCAATCGATCGCTAAAAGAGTAAAAAAGAAAAAGAAAAAAATAAGTCCGGTATCTTTGATATATTAAATTTTTTTTAAAATGAGATCGTAAATAGTAAATAAAAGTTACAAATAAAAAAAAATTAAAAATTTCCATGGAAATAATAATCCAAGAAGAGATTGATCACATACCAAAATACAATCTAAATTATGGATGAATGGGAGGAGGTGACAATGAAATTTACATTTCCTTTTTCTTCCCCTTTGTTTGTTTGATTTTTCTGTAAAGGTAGTTTAATGATTATTATCTGAGAAGCGGCCGAAAGCTGAGGAATTAGCTGAGTGTGTGAAGTGAAATCTGGGTGTGTTATTTTTGACATGGAGCCCAAAGCAGCGGCTCGGTATTGATCTTGTTGGGCTTTCAATCGCCCTGTGAATAGCTCCCACGAAGCATTAGTATTCGGTTTCCGTCCATGGGTCCCTTCGCTGTTATCTTATGTGCAATTACCAGGCGGGTACGGATATGGGTGACTTCGAAAAGTTAGGAAAAGTTTGTATTACCCCTTTTCACTTTCCTATGAATAAGGACTCGGAGAGCCTCGCAAAGCTTGAAACCGACGCTGATGGCGGCTTCCTCTGCTCCTCCAGCGGCGCAGAACCCCCTCAAAACCCTAAGAGAGGCATCCTTTCCTCGCCGCTGTCGCCTTCGCATGGTCTCGCCTGCAAGGCCCCCGCCGATCTCTGCGCTCGCCTCGTCCCCCTCCACCGCCGCCGCCTCACCACTTTCCGCCGACGCCCGCCACCGCGACGACGTCCTCCGTGCCGCCCGCGCCGCGCTCTCGAACTGCCTCTCCGAGACCTACCTCGATCGCACCGTCCCCGGACTCAGCTCCAAGGCCAGAGGCAAGGTGGGATGTTCTGCTTCGGTGCTTCCCCCCTTTTTCTTCCTTCTCTTTCTCTTTTCTTGCACTATTATAGATCGATTGCTGCAGGTGAGGGATATTTATGATGCGGAAGACCATCTCGTTCTCGTTACCACCGACCGGCAGAGTGCCTTCGATCGGGTTCTTGCCTCCATCCCCTTCAAAGGCCAGGTATTTCTGCTTGTCTCCATTAACTCTGATGTGTTAGATATGGTGAACACCACTTTTTTGTTGTTTCGTTGGTTCTCGATTCCATGGCTGATAATTGAATGACTCTGCGTCTGTACTTTTTATCTCTTCAATGAACTCTGAATTAGGCATGGAGCAGGAGAAAAAAATTAGGCGATCCTTAATTGTGGTCTCAATTAAGGAAATAGCACAATGTTCCTCTCGCTCCATTATTTTTGATGTGATATGGCGCTTATTGTGCGATGAGTGTTTAGATTGTTTCAACAACTTTTTAATGAGCTTAAGAAAAAGCCTCTCTGATTGGTGATCTTGCCCAATCTGATAATCCAACAAATTGGCTAAAACTGATCCGTATACAATATTAAAACAAGGCTTCAAACTGGAAAAAAATCATTTTGGTGAACTTATATGTCAATACTATTCACTAGCATTCTGTTCTTTACTATTGCTTACTGGTGTCCTGTCTTCTACTATTGAAGCAAGTTTTATGCTTTTCCTGTGATGGGTGTACTATTTAGGAATTATTTATAGATTGAATTAAGGTCTATCTATGTATGTCTAAGCTGTCAATCAGATTCTTGGACAGATCACCTTTTGAGATCAGGATATCCAAATGCTTACTTTTTGTATATGGTCAAAGACTGATCGGAGTTTACACCCCCGAGGGTCAAAATACTCTAGTCATTGCATTTTCCTTGAATTGATGGAAACCTTTTCTCACACTTTCCCAAGCAAGGACCTAAGAGTTTGGAGGATATTTATAGCACTAATAACTCCTGTATTTATTCTAATATTTCTGAGCATGTAGGCCTTTTGACTCTACATGATAGATTTCTGGCTAGGATATAAAACAGTGTTCTTTTTAAGCATCAGCTATAGCTGTGATCATTTAGTGACAATATTCATATAACGGTAGAAAATGATGGAATTATAAATATAAAGCTTACCAAAAAAACAATACTGGTGCTTTGATCTAATTCCAATTAATCCTGACCAGATCTATAATTCGTTCACTATGCCAGAAGTTCCATATTCATCGTTCTACAATACACAAACTACTTCTTTTACTTCTGATGCTTGAAGTATTCCAATTATTTATCATGTTCTATAAAAACCTAGATTAGTCACACTTCATTGACATCAATATTCATAATCTCTAGAAAAACCTAGATTATTAGCACATCAATTAATTCTATTGTGAGTTGGTCAATTAAAAGATAGATAACCGTGTTTAACTATTAGCACATCTATTAATATTATTGTGAGTTGGTCAATTAAAATATAGATAACTGTGTTTAACTATTTGCTTTATGGAAGCCATGGCAGTATGCATTGTGTTAAAGTTGCCTAGTCTTCTGTAGGAGATACTCAGGATCCTTGAACATGTCATATAAAATCTTCACACAAGCTGTTCTCTCCATATCATACTTGAAAAAGAAAACTCAACTTTGATCGAATATGTAGAAAATATTATTAGATTTAAGATAAAAAGAACTCCGTTGCCACTGGAACCAAAAGTGCCTATACTAATTAATGATGCCAATTGGAGTGCCTTATCACTAAAGGAGATAGCAAAAACCAAAAAACCACAGAGAAGTTTTTCTTCTCTGCTGTCTGCACCATTAAAAGGTTGGCGTAATCCAAACTACAATATTGATTTAAAAAAGATACTGCATCCAGATAATGTTCTTGATAAATTTTCCAGTCTTGGCAAACATTATATCTGTCTAAACATTGGAGGTCTCACCAACGAGACTTACTACAAGCGCCAGGACTTTTTCAGGGTTCTTTCTTGGTTGCATGATATTTTTAATCTTCATCCTACGGGATGTTAAAAAAATTTTGTCTTTCAATTATTATGATTTTTTTTCTCTTTTATAATTATTATGTTCCTCATAATGCAAGGATTGCACTTTGATTTTCAGGTCCTTAATGAGACAAGTTTATGGTGGTTCAATAAGACTCAACATATTACTCCAAATGCTGTGGTTTCTGCTCCAGATAGTAATGTGACAATTGCAAAAAGGTGCTCGGTGTTCCCAGTTGAATTTGTTGGTGAGGCATTACCTGCTCTATAATTCATTTAATTGACACTATGTTTTTTTCTTAATAATTCATTTAATCAGTCAAATGTAGACACAATATGATGGATTGATATTTTCAGTCCAAGCAAAAATGAACAATCAGCACAGTTGCAGTATCTTGTGATTCTCATTTTGGCTTCTGCTCTTAGAAGCTTAGTAAGATTCTTCTTCTGCTGACTTTGGCCTATAAAATCTTTAACACCAAAGCACCAATCCATATCCTACAGACCTTTTTTTTTGTAAAGTAGTTTGTTTAATTAGTCATTTCATCATGCTTATAATGCTCAATGAACTTGCTTTCCTTGCATTTTTTTCCTTCATTTTCTGGTGCATGTTTGCAGTAAGAGGTTTTGTGACTGGAAGCACTGATACGTCACTGTGGACAGTCTATAATAAGGCTGTGAGGAACTATTGTGGCAATGTACTTCCTGAAGGTATATTTATTGGTCAGTATCAACTTGTGTGTAGCTACATTCAGGTAATCTCTGTTCTCTTCACATATTGCAGGAATGGTAAAGAATCAGAGGCTACCAGCAAATATACTTACTCCTACGACAAAAGCTGTGGATCATGATGTTCCTGTGTCACCTGATGAGGTTTGTCCCAACTGATTGTTCTCAATAGATTGCACTGTTCTGAATCCGTCAGTTGTACTATCCCAAGTCAATTGCATATTATACCATTGCTTCATAGAAACTCCAACTAACTTTGTTTTCAAAATTTGTCCAAGATGTCCTATTCTTGGCAATTCCTCTCATGCTAAATTATTACAGAAGTTGCTCATTGATACTCATGTAATTTGTGAACTTTTTTGCTTCCCAGCTTGTTGAGATACTTTGAACTACAGGATCTGTGAAGTTTACTGAAATTGCTGTTAATTTCAATAATGTTCTTCTTTTTTGAAAAAAATAAGAGATGATGGTCATGTAAGCAACTAAATTAAAAATGCACTGATCTTTTGTTCCTAAATTCATAGTTTTTATTCTTGATCTGGGCCTCTGGAGTGTCACAGAGATTGCAGGAAAATTGTTGGGACTGTCAACTACGGTCTGTGTTTTAAATGACTGGGCTTATCATGTTCCTTCAGATTACTTATCTTTGTTGCGTCATTTCGTCAATCTTGTAATCCTCCACTTCTTATTTACTCCTCTAGTCAATTTGCACCAATGAATGAACAAAATTTATCATGAAGCTACAAGTTGGATTTGAATTGCTGAATGGGATGATTTGGAAGTCTTGTTGCTTAGCTTCTAGTGTGTTCATGTATTATTGGTTATATTCATGTGTTACTGGTTATGTCCAGATTATTCAGCTGGGTTTGATGACACAAAATGAATTGGATGAAGTAAGCAATAAAGCCTTGGCGTTATTTGCATATGGGCAGGTAGGTCCCTCTGCTCCTGATAATCACCTTTTCTTATGCTTCTTCACAAGATACGCTTGGTTCAACAAGCTTTGTCAAACTTCAGTGAAATGTGAACTTTTGGTCGCTTGTTCTTGTGTATTACCAAAGAAAGGACATATAGATGCTTATCCTTCGCTACATTACTGCATGTACATTGAAGGTTTAAAGTGTCAGATGATTTGTAAATAGTATGCTAAACTGCATGCTTTAACATGTAAGATTTTTGTTGAAAGTTGTGATGAGCTTTAACAAATTCATAATCAAATTGTATCTTGGAAATCAAACTATTATGTTATTCTAATAATCATTTATCTATGTGGTTGGTGTTGACGATAAATTTATTACTTGCAGCAAGTGGCATTGGAGAATGGTCTGATTTTAGTTGACACAAAGTATGAATTTGGAAAGGGAGCTGATGGGACGATAATGTTGATTGATGAGGTGGGTTATGCTGTATGGCCTTCCTGAAATGTTATGCTATTTCACAATATAGTTGGGATGCTATATTTGTAATCTTTGTAGCTACATATCTCATATATATGTTTTGTTTGGAGTGAAAATTTTCAAATTATCTTGTTGATTAACATTTTTCAAGAATATGCATTGCCTTGCTATTTTTCTTGTTGATTAGGATTGACAATATTAGAAGATCTTCAGCAATTTGGGATGGAAGTTCTCAATCTTCCATCTTTACCTGGAGCATGTCCTTCATCATCTTCCGTCTCTTCGGCAAGTTTCGAGTTAAACATTGATTATTCAATTGGTCATATTTACCTATAAAATAAAAGTGGAATATTTAAAATTGAGAAGTGTGTCATAAGTTTTATGTGACTGCTTTGTGCCTTATGGATTAAGAGGTACATTCCATGAGACAATTATAAAGCCAACTATAATTTATGGGTTGGAATGTTGGGTAGTTGGAAATAACATAAACAAAAAATTAACAATATTGAGATGAAAATGTTGAGATGGATGTGCAGGATTACTAGAAATAATAGAAGAAAAAATAATTTCATTTGAAGGCAATTAGGCTTAGTCTACATGGAGGAGGGTAAAACAATGAAAAACCCTACATGATGTGAAAATGTTTGGAGTAGGAGATGAATCAAATAAGAGCAATTGTGGATGGGAGGTAGAGGATGGTCTGAAAAAAGCTTTATTAGAAATAATAAGAAATTTTACTCTTTTTTAGTTTAACTATAGGGATATAATCCTATAAATGACTTAATGACAGGGAAAGATTCATGCAAACAGACTTGACTGATGGAACAACAAAGCTTGTTCTTGTATTCAATCAATCAGTTTAAATTGTTTTGATTTTTCATCTAGGTTTTGCTAGGTATATTTTTTTCTACTACAAACTCTTGGCTTTTCTGTGCCCATGGATCTGTTGTGATGTCAAATTTTTTTATGTTCCAACATCTAAGCTAGAAATAATTAAGTTTAAATGTCCACTTAATTATCTACTTTTGTAGGATTGTATGATCATGAGTTAGATCCTTTGCTGGATTCTCGTTACATCTAACATCAATTTCGAATTTAGTTGTGAGATTCATTTTTAAAGGACCAGAACTCCAAAATTGTTAATATCATTAGTCATACAATTAAAGTTAATCCTGCATCCCTTTTTTTCCCTGCTTGGATTTCTATGCATAATTTTTTTAATGTTTTCTGCTGCCAGTCTTGAATCTGGTGAAATGAAGGTCGTATATGTCGCTGCAAACATTAGAAACCCTTTTTGCATCAACTTCTTGTTGTTGTTTGTACTGATATCAATGTTTCATTCCCCTTATGTGATTGACCGTCTTGCACTGTTTGTTACATGTGTCAGTCCCATTCACAGTTCCTAAAGTTGTTAATTTGAAAAAGACAATAGTAACTGTTTCTCATGGAGTAGCTTCAGATCTGTTTCTCTACAGTAATTTCTTTTCTACAATGCCAAGTTAATTGTTAATTATAGTTGCATGACCAACTTATTGAAAACTTTCATTTGAATAAACTCCATTTGAGGATGGGGAAGCAATTGGGTTTTCCTTTTAAAAAAGTTTTCTGTTACACATAAAGCTAATATTCTCAGATAATCTCAAATTTTCCCATGTGATGCCACTTGCTAGTAAAATCATTAACCATTAATTGAAACATTGTGCTCCACACATACATTTATTAACTTTTTGTTTAAAAGATTGTTATTTGTACCAAGCAACTTCTAACATTATTTTCCTGCTGGCAAAATATTGATATGGAATCTGATTTTTTAGGTGCATACCCCTGATTCAAGCAGATATTGGATTGCCAATTCTTATGAGAAGCAGTTTAATGCTGGCTGTGAACCTGAAAATGTTGACAAGGTGTGTGATATAGGATTTTGATATACAGATTTGGGTTTTATGGTTTCTTATGTATTCCAACTTCCTTATCTTCAATTTTACAAATGTTACTTGTAAAGACATCGTAGTATTTCTCATATATCTTCAAAAATGGTTCGGTTTGGAAGTTGCTGATGCCTTGGTATTTGGCATGTTCTTAGGAATTCCTAAGGTTGTGGTTCAAGGAACATTGCAATCCATACGAAGATGAGGTATATCGTGTACTAATTTCCAAATTTTGCATTTGTTGGAGTTGTCTGTCTCATTAACTTTGACCTTTTAGGTTCTCCCTGAGGCTCCTGAGGACCTTGTTTGTGAGCTTGCATGGCGGTATATTATCTTTTACTCAAATCAAGATAGTAGCGTAATATTTTCTTGAAATAGAGAATAGAATGGATACTGTGTTCGCATCATCATGATGTAGTGGTGGATTTAACTCTTTTTCCTAACGAACCTGATAATGTCGCCACAAAAAGCATATAAATCTAATTGTAGGTCATTCATTCCAAAATTCCATACAACAGACAGGACAACATCTTTCACTCACAATTGGCCTGTGCCCCCAGTCTTGAAGTCACACAGGCTTTCAACAAAGCCACATTCTGGAAGTTGTAATTTGACACATAATATATTGTATATTATAAGGATTGCAGATCTAATATCATCTTGAGACTGTATGACTTCATAAGTTTCTCGGAAGAGGAACATTGTGGAGCATTTGTCATTTAAACTTTTATGCGATCACTTTAATTAGTTCAGCATTTTGCAAGCATCTTTTCGAGTGATGTTCAAAAGAAGCTAAAGCTTGCCATGTTATGGGAGTTATCGTTTGGTTGATGCCAATCTTCTTCTGAACATTGCTAATTGATGGCCTATCATTGCACAAATTTGGTTTTCACATATGGCTGATTTAGGATTTTGCATGCAGGTACATCTTCCTCTTTGAAACCATCACAAATTCGAACTTCCAACTGCCTGTTGCAGAGGTATTCCAGGACATGTTTGGCTTCATATATTTAAGTGATGAAGGTGTCTTATTATTAAATCTTTGTACAGGAACCAATACATGATAGGATATCCAGGAACGTTTCCAGGGCACTATCAAGCATATGATTGCGGTGTTTCAACTGCTGTAAGTGCAGTTGCAGCGTATGCTGCAGATCATACTTGCATTTGGATCACAATAGTTCCTGGAAGATCCGGATCTCTTTCTTGAACCTTCATGCGTTCCCCATACACCAATCAGTAACCACCTGGCAGAACATGTAAACCATGTGGTGCTCAGTATAGTCTTAAACTTGTTCACATAGAATAAGGTCATGCCTTCAGATTGGAGGTCTTCTCTATTTAGCAGAATGAGCATATACCATCTAATGTTGCAGAGTTGAAGCCTGTCGTTTTTTGCTTGGAACACAAAAAGAAAGTGGCTTCCATAGATTTATTTCATCTTTTCTTATTTTCATTTATTTTTTTCTTTTCATTTCTTATTTTTATGATGGAATCTCGCAAATAGGTGTCCATAAGAACGCAGCAAATGGATCAGCTGCATTACAATTGAGCGAGAAACCTTGGGTTCATCCAGACGACATCGAGTTCTAAAGGCATGTGTCAAAAAGAGACTACAGATAAAAATCTGCAGACCTCTCTTCTGAGACACTCTCATTATCACTACTACAGTCTCTTCGCCATTCTGCCCTAATTTCTTCTAAATTTTATCAGGTTCGTCGCTAATGCACTCTCATTATTCTCTCTGATACAAATTAAGTCAATTGTTGGAGTCAGTGAAGTCATTTTCTTCATTCTTTTTCTTGTATTGTTTTGTTGACTTGGGTGTTATATGCAAAAATATTAAAATCTGGTTGTCTAAGTTTGCAAGGACTAGTGTGGAAAAAAAAAAAAGATCATTCTTTAAATAATTTAAATAGTGGCAGCCACATAGAAGGAATAGATTGTTCAAAGGCAGCTCATGCTCGGAGGCTCAAGAAATCGGTGGCGGCCGGAGACCGAGTAGGAAGTACTTTAAAAAGAATATTCTTTTTTTAAAGGATGAATTCATGAAAAAAAACACTCTTTCTTCCAGAAATTTTTATAGTGTCTTAAATTTAAATAAATATAAAATATTTGTATCATAAATAATTATTTTATCCTTGGTCTTTTGTTAGACCTACCTTTGCCTTTGTCTTGTATCTTTTTTCCTTCCCATGGTTCCATCGGACTTGGTCATGGAAAGAGGCGTTGTTGTTATTGTCATAGCTTTTATGATCCTTCTTTTTATCGAGGACGAGACCTCCTCCTGCGGAGGCATAGTGATAAGAGCGAGGCTTTCATCTCCACTGGACTTGTCCAACGACATAAGCATAATAGTTGATGATGGTGAACATAGCACAAGGGTGATGTATAGTTGAGACACCGACGTAGGGGCAGTGGAGGGCAATGGGTGTAGAGGTAAAATAATCTTTTTATGTGATTATGAGTGCTTTATGAGAATTTTTCAAATATATTATTTTTTTTTAAAAAAATATTTTTTTAACAACTTCTCTTTTCTTGGATACGTAAATCGACTGAAAAGTGAGATGGAATTATTTGGACCACTATAATGACATGGTCACCCAATATTACTCTTTTGCCACTTGAAGTTATGATTAGGGTATGATTCAAAATCCATTTATGTGTTTATTTATATTAATGCTATTTATACTTCTAACTTGCCACTTCATTTTGTACTTGCTTACTTTTTGATTTTATTCTAACAACTATATATAACTGATTACTGGACAATTTATCGAAAAAACTCAAGCTTTTATGAGATGGCACTCCCATATTTGATTTTTTTTACCAAGGAGCATTTTTTTAGACTTCGACCAAACTATCTTCAATAAAATAAAATAATAATAATTGTCCCTCAATAAGTAAATTTTTTTAACTATTTAATTTGATTTAATTAAATCCTATATTACCCTTTGATTTTTTTTATAAAAATTATCCCAACTTATACCTCCACTCCTCCTCCCCCACCCTTCGGTATCTTCCCACCACTCTATCATCTCTGACACTATCGTCTCTCCCTCATCCCTCTTCCTTTTCCTCCTCCTCTTCTTTTATCTTCTAATTCTCCTCCACTACTCTCCCTTCTAGTTTATCTACAAAAGTTATTACATTTGAGTTATATTTACTCACGAAATATATTTTAAAAAATATTTTAATCTAAAATTATCTTAAATTTATCATAAAACTAAAACAACAATTATCCTAAAAATATATTAATTTTTATATAAAATTATCTTAAGTTATTTACAAAAATTATTAACTCGAGTTATACTCAAATTACACTCGCGTTATACTTAGATTATACTCATTCACATAACATATTAAAACATATATTAATTTTCATATAAAATTATCCTAGATTTATCATAAAACTAAAAAGCTCAAGTTACCATTAAAAAAATAATTTTTATATAAAATTATCCAAAAATATATTTTATTTTAACTCAATTGTTATATTCGAGTTATAATCGAGTTACACTCGTTCGCATCACATGTTAAAAAAATATATTAATTTTCATATAAATTTATCTTAAATTCAACATAAAACTAACTAATCACAAAATCATATATTTCATATTTTCTATTTCCTATATTGATTTAATTACACTCAAAATTGAAAGAAGTTAACTTCGATTACTTAACCTGTTTTAATATTAATATTTTTTTTAGATCTTTTAGGATAACTAATTATCAAAATCGTGAGAATTCTACTATAATTTGATCATAACAAAAAAAATTTACTATTTTTATTTTATAATAAATTTTAAATTAATTTATATAAAATATAATATATTATTATATGTTTTGTAAATAAGTGTAATTGGATTGTAACTTGAATGTAAGGGATCCGACTTAACTTGACTTGATATGAAGTAATCTGACTCAAATCTAGATTGAATCAATTCGTAGGTCAATCACACTTGAAACAATTTGATTTAAAAATATTATTAAAATAAAAAAATAAAATAATATCCCTCCATAAAAACCAAATATAAGGTAGCATAGGAGAAAAGCCCGCGCATTTTCCTTTTTTTTTTGGATAAACCGTCATTGATTATTCCCACTTTTGGGTTGTACTTTTTACTCAAATTTTTGATAAGCGGGGGCATCCCAAAATCTTGACAACTAATTTCTAATTTAATTAGTTAGAAAAAAGTGATACTTACATATGTTATCGTAAAATTTTGATAATTAAATCCTAATTTAATCTTGCATCCTCAATCATCATTATTTTTGTTACTTTTTGCCGTGCAGGACAAGCTTTGCAACGACTGCTGGTTGGCTCTCATAACATTACGTTCACCCACCGCGATGGAAGAAGACCACGAACTCGTTCGGAGCAGCCTTTTTCCCATTACACCTAACGACAATGCCAATCCTCCATTTGACCTTCGGAAATATCCGCCACATTAACATGTTTAATACATCGCCAACATCAAACACATCAACCGCTCTTACCTGCTGCAACAGCAATGGTCTTACCAAATCTTCTAACTCTCTTGCTTATGTTATAAGAATAATTACATATTATCTCTTATAATTAACTATCTTTAATATTTCAATCTCTATATCTTAAAAAATTATATTGAGACCCCTATGATAAAATATTTGACCCCATAAAATTTCTATCACTTGATTTTTAATCTTTTAAACCTTGTATAGTGATATCAATGTTTCACTTTCATAAATATAGAAATCTTAATATAATTTTTTAAAAATATAAGGATCGTAATACTAAAAGCAACTAATTACATGTGATGATGTATAATTAGTCTTATCCTATAAGTGTTTAATGTTGCCCGAAGAAATTGTCCAAAAATTAACTTCACACTTTTGGATGGTTTCTATTTGCACTTACTTTTATTTCTAATTGAATGTTTTTGCTACACCTTTAATATTAGTGTGATAATCATCTGCCAAATTTACCTCTCAAAGATTAAAAATTTAAAATCTCATCTTGCAATATATCATATGTACATATCAAACGTTGAGAGTTTGGTATGAAAGACTCACTTATCATTGAATCAAAGAGCCTAATATTTGAAGACGTCAGTCAAGCTACTAAAACTTTGACCTTTGATAATGGATGGAATCCAATCTTCAGCACTTAGCATTTGCAAAAAAGAATTATGAAAATGGAAACTCAAAACATATAATAACAAGGAGGATTCGATTTGAGTAGCTCAAAGAATTCCTATCGTTCCCTATAAATTATACGCAGCCATTATTTTACTATGATTTCCACTCTCTTCTCCCCATCTTGCA
The DNA here is from genome assembly GCA_023547065.1 of Musa troglodytarum. Taxonomy (NCBI): domain Eukaryota; kingdom Viridiplantae; phylum Streptophyta; class Magnoliopsida; order Zingiberales; family Musaceae; genus Musa; species Musa troglodytarum. The sequence goes on along the minus strand of CP097509.1, from coordinate 12,551,425 downwards.
CGAGGAGTTTGGAAGATGAAAGTACTGTAACCTGGCAATATGCTTCGAAACCCATATATAAATTCTATCAGCTTAGGAAGAGAGGCAGCGAGCGAGGGTTGAGGTGGCGGCCATGGCTGAAGAGGGAGCGAAGCTGTTCGGGATGTGGGCGAGGCCCCTTCTCCCGGAGGGTGAATTGGCTTTCAAGCTCAAGAGGGGTGGAGCACGAGTACGTGAACGAGGACCTGCCCTGCAACAAGAGCAAGGAGCTCCTGCGCTACAACCCCGTCACCGAGAAGATGCACGTCCTCGTGCACCGCAGCAAGGCCATGGCGGAATCGCAGGTCATCATCGAGTACGTCGACGAAACGCGGAAGGATGGGTACCCCATCATGCCCAAGGACGCCTCATGTGCGGGCAAAAGCCAGGTTCTGGGCCGTGTTCTCCGAAGACAAGGCAAGTGACAGCCCCTCTTCTTCCCAATCGGTCGCTGCTGTTCTACTGTTCTTTAGATCTATCTATCTATCAACGCGACCAAATTCATCTGCCGGAGCCTTGTCATTTCCTTTGCAGATCGTGCCTGTGTTCTACACGGTGTGCGCCGGAGATGGGGGAGGTGCAGCAGAAAGCCACACGAGAGATCCAAGCAAGCTTCAAGACTCGAGAGGAGGCACTCAAGTCAAGGGGACATTGCTGTCGGATGGTGCCCTGGATGATGATGCGCATGATCGAGGAGGTCGCTCGTGTCAGCAAAGCGAACGCCGACGCCTGCCGCTTCTCAGTGCCCGGTTCTTCGCAGTGGACACAGCGAGGAAAGCTTTCTCCTTTCAGGCCCATCAGTTGCACCTTACCAGTTTGCAAGCATTGGCTTTAAACAGTCAATCCATTTCATATAGTCAAAATAGAATTTAATATTTTTATTCAGATAAAGAATGTTCAACGGGCAATGGAGTATTGTTGTCGATAGAAATAATAATAATAATAATAATAATAATAATAAAATTAATAATAATAAAATTAATTACAAGAGATTCTCCCAAAGGGGCATCTTCTGGCTGGTCTCCCAACTTTGCTCACAGAATCAATCTGCTATACCAGATAGGCTAATGACGCTACTGCACATACCAATGAAAGGAACAGAAGACTGTTTGGTTTTTTGATCGATGAACTTCCTGCAAAATGATACGATAATGTTAGAACTGGTTCTACTCGCATCAAGGGAAGTATAACTGAGCATTTATAATTTTTATTCAACGAGCTTTCTTAATTAAACAAGTACATGGGCAGTTGAAGTAGAAAATTATTTTCTTATATGCTATTCCATCACCATTGTTCGTTCATTCACAACTGGAGGAAGGTAACAGTGGAATTCTGACAATACAAAACTACTCCAAGACTTCCTAAGCAGAATGTGAGCTTTCTTCTCAAGATACAAAATGAAACATCTAAAAAAGTAGAATAGTTCTTAAAATTTTCTGACTGTAATTAACCTAGTTTTGCATTCATAAGACAACACAAATATGAATGCCAGAAGATCTGGATGTTTCAAATGAACAAACACAAATATATGAATGTTGAAACAGCAATTAGACTGAGATGTGTACCTACCGAAAAGAAGATAATGGTTTTTGATATTCCACTCAAAATCCCAATGCATTCTGTCATTCTTCAGTGTCCAGTAAGACCAACCAAAAGAAGCATCATCATAGGCCTCTAATTGAGCCATACCAAACATCTGATATTGGGACTGCGAGGCATTTGTCACATTCCATTCATTCACCCACTCACCTGGATGATGCACATCATGTATATATATTAGGCACAACTTCTAAAACGCAAGCCGGCTAAAAGATGTCATTTCTGCAAAGAATTAATTTTTTGCATGGCAGAGGAGAAAAAGATAAGACCATGAGCATTGTCCTGAGTACAATAGTAAAGCGCCAAATGATGGAGATTCATACAATACTATGGCATTGGAGAACAAAACAAACTGATAATGCATAGATGCAATCATGGTGAGAAACATCAAGCAGAATTTTAGTCATTGATACTGCTCAGATAAAAGGAAGGCACAGAAATTCAGGATTATATAAATGTTAAGATTTTTAGTTTCCTAAAACATAGTTGACTCAACATATAATTGACATCCTACATAGAATATTATACTGCAGTCTTAGATATAAAAGCATGAACCAAAAAAGCTTACCAACGTAGACAAGAGGTCCATTTGCACTGTTCAGTGCCTGCAATTGTGGCACTCTCTTGTCAAATATGTATTGAATATTCTCTGTCGTGTCCATGTTGCTAAAATATGGATCAAAGAGATTATAATAGTGCAAGTCAATGACAATATTTGAAACTCCAATATTTGCCTGATAAAGCTCCATCGGATCTGCATTTCCTATTCTTTGACAGACTATAACATAAACTGTTGAAGAGTAGTTCCGAACGATATGGTACCCTCTTGTGTAATAAGAAACTAAAAGATCCAGTGAAACTGCAGCTGCAGAAGGCTCATTTAAAAGTTCAATCCCTAACAGAGCAGGATGATTTGCATACCTGCAAATGACGGAACCAAATGTAATATTGATATCAGCCATAGGACTGGTTTTCTAATCTGCATTTTGTTAATGTCTCCTAATTTGATTGATATTTCTTTGGCACCCGAACTTACTCAAAATGAAAATCTTTTACTAGCTCAGTGATTTATTTACATTACTGATGCAAGGAAACAAAATGTAGTAAACAAGAAGTTTGAATCAACAGTAGTTACTTATCTCAATTTGAAATTTTAAACTTAATGAGAAGGATAAAATGTAGTTTTTTTTCAATCAGAAAAGCAGAATGGTAGCAATACAAAAGCTTATGCTTCACAGGCATGACATGAGGATGTGATGGAAAATATCCAAGTAGATTATTATATAGTAAAAACGTTCTTGACAGAGCAATTTTAGACCAACAAATATTAATATTGACCATCATCTTTCAACCTTTTGCTAAATATGTTGAGGAAGTGGTTTAGGTTCCTTTGAAGGATTAATTATATCTTAATGACGAGAACTTTCTTGAGAACTCCTGACTCTGATGAAACAATTCCTTTATAATATTAGTAACTGGCTTGTAGAATGACATATGATCACAGTTGGACCAAAAGGAGAAAAATTACTGATTCCTGTTCTCCAGGCATGTCTCTTGAACTTCCAGCTTAATATGGACAATGGTGACATCCATTATTTAGTTTAAATGTCCACCAATATCATCAGAATTTAGTATCCATCATCATGAATAATGTTGGATCAACATCTGTGTTAAATATACATGTATAAGTTGGAGATTTAAGAATATCTTTAATTGGAGATGTCAAACATTAAACAACACAATAGAATTAGAAGTGGACTCTTTGATATCTGACAATCCATAGTTTATTATTCCCGTAATTTGGAATCCTATGGCTTTAAACATGAGTATTTTATAGTTAGTATCATCTCTCTAGAGATGCTTATCAACATGGTAGTGCTGCTTTTCAATTGAGAGCATAGTAGGGGAGATAAGGTACTTCATATAATCAAAAGGAAAGAACTGTTGTGCATATCAAAAGATTTCACAAATACATTATCTGAGTGTTCACTTCAGTGAGCTTCTAGACTTTGTGCATATTCTCTTAAGCGACTACTCAACAGAAGTAATTAGTAATATTTGCTTCAGGATGCATGAACTTCCAAGGCATTAAAGAAACCATAGCACCTTTTTTTTATCCAGTTTCAGATGTCAATTAATTATCAACCAAGAGAGAACCATGTACCTTGCTGACAGGAAGTCGATCACATCCAGTGTTTGTGAGATGTGATCTGGTGTTGGCCAATCTACTGAACCATCTCTACTGGCACTATGTTCCATCCCATTCTGTGAACCAGGAGCAGCATGAAGATCAATGATGCATTTCAGGTTATGAGTCCTGCATTTAAAGTAACAAGCATAATCTTCATATTCTGGAAAATTGTAGAGCAGCACAGAAGCTTTAATGAGATAATCACTTAGTTGTCGCAAAGAAGAGCAAAAAAAACAGTAGTACTTTGCCCATGAAAATGCTCTGTCCAGAGCTGCTAAGGATCCTCCAATGAAAGGAGCTGGTGGCTCAGGATCTTTTGCAATCCACCATCCAACAGGAATTCTAACAGTATTGATGCCATGCCGAGATAGGAAAGCAAAATCTTCAGCAGTAATGAAGTTGTTTCTGTGGTTCTGGACATCAGATTACAATAGTTTGAAATAGTTTGTTTGCAAGAAGCAGCAAGTAAATACTTCAAATCAATATGGATGAAAAAAAGACATCTTGAACAACACTTATAGGAGGCAATATGAAAGCCTACTGCATAGATAAAGAATGAAAATAAAGACTTTGATATGGTCAATCAAGCAAAAAAATCTCTCTCTCTTACCGTCAGGACCTCTTGAGCTTTTTCGTGTCCAAATCCATTAGCAAGCTGAAAATCTCCATGCAAGTTGTTGGCAACAATTGTCATTTCAAATGTTGCTTCATTATCATCCCACCCTGGATCACCTTGATGAGTCACATTGAGCTGGTTATTCACTGTTGCCTAAAAGAGATTTTACAAATTCGCGATATTTAATCTTTTTCTATTCTTTTCGAAATATTCCACCAAAAATAATTGACGACACCAGCATGTTAATGTAATTTGTGATTAAGAGCCACAAACAATACCTGTACATAGTTACCATTTAAAAGCTTGATGTGAATCTTTGTATTATTTCTTTCGATGTAAAAGGTCTCATTCATGGCTGGTGAATCTGCTGTTGCAGAAATTGAACCTCCTCCATTGTTTGATGTTAAAAATTGACCTCCAAAGCAACTAAATTGAAATTCTGCTTCAGATACTCGCCATAGCTGGCGGAAAGCATCTTCAGTCAGAGTAGTTCTCATGTTAGGACCAAAATTTTCTAACTAATGAGCAATTTGGCAATACTAAGATCATAGGATAGTTGCAAACAATGAAAAAATTTAGATATAAGAAATACTAAACTAAATTTACAGGTATTCGTATAGTAGTTCTCATGTTAGGACCAAAATTTTCTAACTAACGAGCAATTTGGCAAAACTAAGATCATAGGATAGTTGCAAACAATGGAAAAATTTAGATATAAGAAATACTAAACTAAATTTACAGGTATTCGTATAGTAGTTCTCATGTTAGGACCAAAATTTTCTAAATAATGAGCAATTTGGCAAAACTAAGATCATAGGATAGTTGCAAACAATGAAAAAATTTAGATCTAAGAAATACTAAACTAAATTTACAGGTATTCCTATGGTAGTTCGCATGTTAGGACCAAAATATTCTAACTAATGAGCAATTTGGCAAAACTAAGATCATAGGATGGTTGCAAACTATGAAAAAGAATTAGATATAAGAAATACTAAACTAAATTTACAGGTATTCCTATAGTAGTTCTCATGTTAGGACCAAAATTTCCAACTAATGAGCAATTTGGCAAAACTAAGATCATAGGATGGTTGCAAACAATGAAAAAAATTAGATATAAGAAATACTAAACTAAATTTACAGGTGTTCCTATAGTAGTTCTCATGTTAGGACCAAAATTTTCCAACTAATGAGCAATTTGGCAAAACTAAGATCATAGGATAGTTGGAAAAAGTGAAAAAATTTAGATCTAAGAAATACTAAACTAAATTTACAGATATTCCTATTAAGAAAATTAGAAACAAAAACCATTAACTGACTAGTAATAAGTGCCACAATAGATATGCCCAATTGACAAGATGTCAACCCTTCTGTGATGGCACAATTTGCATATCCATGCCCCACTATCTTCAAGCAATGCTTGCCCCTTTGTGACTGAGACAGAGTTGGGTGGTCCTTGCCTTTGAGATTTTATGCTAAATTATTCAACTTGTACAATTACTATATCCTCTAGTTTCATGAATATTATTTTGCACTAGCATAGAACAGCCACTGCTTAAATATTTTGTACAATGTCTAGGCCAATTCTTAATGTCTTTTTCCACCAGCAAATAGTGTGCCTGAGCTGCATGGGTAAGTGACATATAGATTTAATCATTGATGTCTCAAACCTTGCATAGTCTAAAATAATGTTTGGATAGCATATTTAAAAAGCTTCAGTACTTGGTTTAAAAAGCTAACTGTATAGATATGAAAGATTAAAACCTCAAACATCTATCCATCATCGACAGCAAACAATAACTATTATCTGTAAAGTTGAACTTTCATCCAAATATTGTGTCAAAATTTATCTTCTTACGGAATCTTAGCTACAAATTTTTTTTTTTAACAAATAAAGTATGCTTTTATCTTTTAGCAATACTAATCTTGTTAACACCGTGAGTTTCCAGTTATCCAGATCAGACACCATAAGGCAACAAAGAAAGGGAAGACATGGCATCCGTTCTGAGAAATTCTATACTAACTCAAGAACAGAGAGCACCTTGAAGGTCTCCCATGATGATGCGACGTCTCTGTCGATAGTCACATTTCCGCCTCCTCCATCGGCTGCACTGACGTACTTCTGCAGGACCACTGATTTCAGTTGCACTTGGGTTCCATCCTGCACACAATCATCACCACCAAAACCAAAAGAAAAAGATGAAACCAACGACAACGACAGAGCCTCTAAGAGAACCAATCGCCGCAGGCGCTAATAGCACAGAAACCCACAAGCATGTCCCCGTTGGGAATTCCATCAAACAGTGAAGGCTTGATCCATCCCTCCACCACCAGCCACCCGCCCAAGTTGACACCCCTCACCTTCGAGAAACCATCAACTGAAACCCAAGCACAATCATAAGAAACAGAGCACCAAAGCTGCAGGCACAGGAGACTTGGCAGAAAGGAATGATCTTTACCTGATGAATGCGACAATTGGAAGAGAAGAAGCAAGAACATCAAGAAACCAGATGCAAGCACGCTACAGTGAATCACCTCCATTGTGGTGATCAGAAGACCTGGCCCAACTGCAGACCACAGAGCTCTTAAAGAAGACTTCTTGGACCACTGGATGACAAGGAAGGTGGAGGAATTTTGTGGATACCTGCCTTGAGCTCAAGTTTATCCCAAACGGAGCTCTGTATGCATGTTATATGAGGGCATTATCTCGATGGCTTCACAGAACCCCTACCTGACGGGCCATTACCAACCAAAAGCCGTCAAAGAAGCTTCCTTTCGTGGTTTCCTCGCTTCCCCCCTCATCTCTTCCCATCTTTGTGCCGAGGGGAGTGAGGCAGTGAATAAAGCGATGGAAGGAGTCATCTTTGGAAGCACAACATTGTTTAGGAAGAAGCTTTTACTTAAATCTCCATCAATTTATCATCTTTATCAATGAACTCCAATCACTATTAATATCCTTAGAAAAAACAAAAAAACGCAAGTAAAACTATCATTGGTTGATTGGGACGATGATAATAAGATCATGAAAAATATTTTAGATATTTATATTTTATATATTTAAAATTTAACATTGTAATTGCTGATCCCACGTCCGAGTTAAAAATAACAGAAAGTTACATATTAGGTAATTGATAGCTAGCACAAAACTATAATATGATATTTAATTGATTTAATTGAGACTTATTATTATTTTTTTATTATTATTATATTTAAAATTAGTTGAATTAAAAAAAACTCTTTTAACATTGAAAATTTTCTAAGAAACACCCTAATTTGAAAAGTTTTTATAAATTTTTTTCACAAATAATCATTTTAATCTTGCTCTCCCCTCATAAGAGTCGTCATCATTGTGATCCCTATTTACTCGTGTGATCTTCTCTCTCCTCTATCATTACTATGCTTTCTCGCTCATACAAGGGTGACAAGGTTCGTTACTGCATGCCTCCTTTCTTACATAAGGGCAAGACGAATAGAGGTAAAATGACACAAGGGTGATAGTAAGGGTGGTGCAAGACAATGTTTTGTGAGAAATTTTTAAAATTAACTCTTTAAAATTTATATTATATATTTATAAGCATGATTAGCCATGATAATTTGAGTTTTTGGGTCAATATTAATAAAATATCAAAAGAGTATATATATACTCGAAGAACCATAATGTTTGTGTGTGTATATATATACACATATTTATACAATATTAAATTATATGTTATTTCTCTAATATGCAAGGATAAATCTGTAAAAACACCGATAGATAATATTATCGAAATTTATTTTTATTTATTTATTGTTTTTAGTGATAGTGTGGCACCGAGCTTCAACTGCATGAGACAGCGAAGGAAACCGAGCATTAGGTTATCAATCTTAAGTTCATCGGAATCAAACATGAATTGATTCGAAAGAAGCATCAACAAAGGGTGTCCATCCATCGCATTGACTTCACCTCACCTTTAAGCTCATCGACACCGCTCTATGGGTTTAATGGGGTAGAGAGATTCCCAAGGAGGGGACACGATCACGGTTCATGTCAGATGCTGATAAGAATGTGCGCCCCACTACGGATTGCAATCCTTGGCTGCAGGCTGTTGTGGATCAACATCTTGGGATTCCTTGTGCGCCGCTTTAGCGCCGTTGGGTGGGTTACACGTCGCTTGCAACGACCTGTAGGAGAGGTGGGAGCGATGTCACCAATCTCAGCCATTTAGCCCGTTCTTTCCTGTCCTGTGTTTTTTTTTTTTTAAATTTAACGGTAGATTAATTTATCAAATTAATTATATATTATTTTTTTATGATTAATTATATTTAATATTTTTAAAAATTATATTAGAATCCTTATATTTATAAAAATAAAATATTTAATCTTGTTTCTCATTCTACTAACAGAAATTCAATGTTAAATCGAAGTAAGATAAAATCATCGTATGCTTAATAATAAATCATATAATATTTTTATCGAGAAACAAGATTAAATATTTTATTTTCATAAGTACATAAATCCTAATATAATTTTTTAAAATATAATGATCGATATATTAAGGATAACTAATTACAAGAGATAATATGTAATTAACCCTTACTTTATCACAAGTGCAATGTGTCAATTAATTAATATATAGCTAAATAATGTTGTAAAAAATATAAAGCATAAATAAGAAAAGAATATGAATATAAATTATCTCATTTTGAGGAAGAGAACGCTGAAGGAGTTTCTAAGCTGAGCTGACTAATTATGCAATCAATGTTTTATCTTATTCTCGTCAATTTTGTCCGTGTCCCTGAAATTTTTTTTAAAAAAAGATAAAAATGGATTATGATCCAAAGGTCATGCAATCAATTCTTACCGATCAAGCTAGTCAGCACCTTCAAATATATGTTCAGGTAAAATTTTAAACCCTTGACTTGATAAATAATTATTTACAAAAATAATCAAATTTCACTAATCCCAAAGGATCTATTTATCAAAGATGACATCTAGAAGAACAAACTGTAACTATTCACCAATATACATAGAAATAAGGTTTTTAGCTACATGAAACTTTTACTGGCAACAAGGTCAATTGTTTAAATCGCACAGATTGCTCTCTGAAGGGCTTGAGAGAGAGAGAGAGAGAGAGAGAGAGAGAGAGGATGATGACATGGTATCATGTAACAATCACATTCTGTAGGCTGAAAATTAAATTAAAACAAGCAAAACACTCATGCTCCCGAAACTGTAGAAGCCTCAGGTCTCATTACTTTGAAATCTGAGACACCAGATAAGAAAAATTGCCAGTCTTTTCAGAATGCATTGTGATAGGTACTTAAATACTATGATCTTCTGCATAAATTTATTTTTGCCTCATCTACATGATCTGAATTGGATCACCATGAAGCTTGGAAACAGACATAAGAATATAGGCATTTTAACATATGAAGATATTATATGTACAATTTAGGCAATTTACTATCACCATATACATTGGTTGCAAGAATAACAGTCGTTCACTTGAAATGCATGCCAAACCAATAAGAAGACCAAAGGACACATATATTGCTAATATTTTATACAAGTGAAACATATAGTAGTGTAAGTGTAAATGTTTTGCTTGTATCATTAAGTCTTCAAATGCTTCCAAAAGTGTCCTACATATGTGCAACATATATCAGCATGCACACAGCAGGCATTTAAGGGCCTCTAACCATCAAAGTCTAAGCAGATTATGTACAGTCTCAGCTAGCAATTCATGCAAGGAGAAACATAAAAGACATTGAAGAACACATTAAAATCATATGTCAATCTTGCACTGCTAAGAGTTCTCATCAAATTTAGAAGAATAAAGAAGTTACCTTTCTTAAATAAATATGAAATCTGCATGTACCTTTCACTGGCTGCTTTTATCACACATAGACAACACACATGATGTCAAGTAAAGGTGGTTTATGCATCATATCACTCATTATATGTTTTTTTTAGTTTTCTTTAGTATCGAGCTACGCTCAGTATCATGGATCTGCGAACACTGAAATCGAAGCCTGAGGAGTAACTCAAGTTTGCAGGTTTAATGACTGCAAAGAAGTACTGTAAATATGATTGCATTCGGCAATGAATCGTGTGGAACAGAAACATACTCTCTAAAAGCAGGAATTGGAGGCAAGTTCACATAGTGAGAATTAAAATGTGTTCCTTGCGAAACAACGCACACATTTAAATAGAAGAACCAACTAACATTTCAGGTATTCTATCAAGGCAGGATAGATTTAGACTTCCTCATGTAATCTAGTTTGTAGGCAATGCAATTTTGCAGTATAATGTTTTACAACATCCAACTTAGCAGCAAAACCAGAAGCAATATGCATCTAATAGATACTCTATGTATCACAAGGCACAAATAGATGAGAAGTAAACTACGAGTACAACTGAATAAATAAATAGAATCGATTCAATGAGAAACACATAGCAAGTTGTAGAACCTGATGTATTCATGTAACATATCTAGAATGCTCTTTTGTGGTGCATACCGAATTCCATCACCTAATCAGGTTGTTTAAACTCAATGTCAACCAAATGGCACCACATTAGCTAAATCAACCATTGTGCTTGTCAAGAAAAGAATTAAAAGTTCTCTTCATGGAATTCAAGTCGAAGCATTATAACAAAGATTAAGGAGGCGATGTAGATGAAATAGGGGGCGATGACAGTGAAAATCCAACAAAGAATGAAAATTGTAGCCGCCTCATTCACCAATTTTCTAAATAACGAAAGTTAAAGAACCAAGGGTTATTCCATTAATCCTTCACCACTTTGATCCACCCAAAAAGAGAATTTATGAGCTTCATTGTTTTGCTAATATATATTCAGACTGTTGAGCACTAAATGGGTAATAAGAAAAACCATTTGTTTCTGTAAGGTGTGACACAGTGCACACGAAGTGTTCGTTTCAATTGCCTACAAAACCTATCAGATTAGTATCACAATCACGATATGCATTTAGAAAACCAAATAAACAAGCAAAGGTAGGCTAGAGAAGCAAACCCAAGTTTCCTCTACCACCTTCAATGATCATATAGAACCATCGATGCATCCGACTGATTCAAAAACAAAGATGGACTTATTTCCATTACTGCAAATCGAGTCCTCGATGAGGAGGTTCACTTTTGAGCTCCCTCATGAGCCAATGATCATACAAACAGAAATCAGCAGCTCCAGACTTGCCTGACACCACTCATGGTATTAAAAGATCCGCAGATGCTACCAACTCAACCCAAAACAGACCAAATGCTACACAGGCATGCTATGGATTCTGGCAAGCTGCCCATATTTTGAGAAGAAGAACCCTCTTCCGCTGCTAGATAGCGATCTTTCTATGTCGGAATGTTCCGAATCCATAGCCCCTTCGGAGGAATTCCAGTGCTTTGCCCTGTTCTTTGGAGAAGTCTCGTCCTCAAAGTTCGCATCGGTCCCTTCCTCATCAATGATGCTCTCTTCCGGCTTGACTCTGCCGACGATAGAATTCATCAACGGAGTGTCCATTGAAAAGGATGGCCGAACCGGCTGCAATCCGAGCCCCCCAACGTCGCTTTGCCCTCGCGATCCGGAGCTTTCAGGCAGCAGATCGAACGCTTCCGTAGGGTTGAACGGAATCCCAATTGCAACAGTGCTCTCCGTTCCTCCTCCGTTTTGCCGCTCCTCGAGTGGTAGGATCTGTATAGGGGCAGTCTACTCAGTAGCAGGGGAGGCGGAGTCCAAGTCCACCGAACCACCGGAGGCAGTGATAGAAAGTGCGAGGGCGGCGGCGGCTAAGGGGGGCGAGGGTACGCCGTTGGGGTCCACGATGCGAACCCGATAAAGGGGGCAATTAACGTGGGCACGGAGCCAGGTGTCGATGCAGCAGACATGGAACGCGTGGCCGCACTTGGGGAGCAAGCGGACGCGTTCACCGTCGTGGAACTCGCTGAGGCACACGGAGCAGCCGGAGACGCCGTCGAGGAGGCCATCGCTGGCGCGGTATTCCTCCACCGCGATGGAACCGATGGTGGACTCGTCGAGGCCCACCGTTCGGATGTACCAGACATGGTGGAACGGCTCCCCGTCGCCAACAAAACCGACATCGTCGTCGTCACCTATGGACGCTGGGCCCGTGGCGGCGACGCGGAGGGGGAAGCGGCAGCGGCGACGGCGGAGGACGGCGTAGTAGGTGATAGAGAGAAGGAGAACAGCGGCAATAACAGCGGCGCCGATCATTAGGAGGTTGGCGAGCCGACGGCCGTGTTGGCCATCGGTGTAGAGAGGAGGTAGAGGGGAGGGAGGAGGAGTAGGAGGACAACAAGGAGGAAGAGTAGCGGGATAAGGGACGGCGCTGGCGCTGCCCTCGTCGTCGTCGTCGTGCCCGTCGGCTCCTCGGATACGATCCGACGGTAGGGTGCCATCCTTACGGGGTCGGGAGAGAGATGGTGAGGAAGTCATCGGTTTTTGCTTGGGAAAGTCAACATTCGTATCGGATTACCCACTACAGACACGTGGCGCCCTCTACGTGCGTTCGGCGGCGTTTGGTGCAAGCCGGTGGACGAAGTGGGCCACGTTTCGTCAACATTCCGCACTAACCCGCCTAACCGAAACCGGTGACAAAGATGGGCCCTATCTCGCCTACGTCACATGAGGTGGGACGGTGAGGATGGACGGCCACCAAAGCTATGGGTCATATTTTGTAGGGATTTGGGTTTGTGGTGGGGCACACAAAATGGTGGCAGCGATTCGCAGAGGAATCCATGGCTACACCTAATTTACCATGTCAGCATTTTGTATTTTTTTTTCTTTTCGACAATTCCTGGTTTATCATTCGCACCTGGGTGACCTACCTTTCTTGTTATTGGAGACAAGCACGGAGCCCACATGGGACAAAAAACACTATTGGCCAGTGGATAACCAGTGAAAATGTTGGGAACAATGTATTATTATTAAATGCTTTTTGTGTATACACACATACATACGTATTAGAAGTTAGTTGAATGGACATGGCAAAATTATATACTTATTAGAACTCTTTACTACCAAAGTATCCTTTCACTTATATAAAAATTAATATTCAAAAAATATATTTGTGCCATTTCTTTTTATACAAGATTCATTTATCTAGACAGATTAAAAAAAAATATACATGGAGCATCCATCGTGACACAAGGCATTCCTCTTTATACATTATACGTCTGGCCAAAATTAAACAAAAAAAATTCAAAACACCCAATGCTCCTAAGATGTCTCATTGTACATGATATGCATACGGACATAACTATCAAAATATCTAATTTGTTATGATCAAGTAAAACATCTCTTCGTTACATTCGACTAAGACATATGTATCAAAATATATCTTGATTGGATAAAGAATCTGCTTGGACATATTGCTTTTATCTAAGACAGAAACATTGAGATGTCTAATGCGTCAAAATCGATCAAAGCATTGATAAGCGTACAATACACTCGCCTATGATTTAAGTATCAATAGTCTAGTACATCTTAATCAAATAAAACCATCCCTACATCTAATGTGTACATCTTAGACAAATGTATCAACAGCACTCTAAACCATTTTTTTAAGCAAACAAAATTATCAAGTTGCTGACGCCAACATTACACTCCAACGTGGACAAGCTAAACCCAGGGAAACCCAATTGAGACTTAACATATACATTCTAATTAACTTGAATATAACAAAGCGGCAACTATACTCTAAAGAAAATATTTAACATATTATATCTGATGACGATGTTTATAAAATAAATATTATATAAATTATTTTTATGCATATTTTTGAATCGACTAGATTATAAAAGAAGAATTCTTTGCTTACAATAAACCTGGTTTATTTGAGGAGTGTATATATAAACAATAAAATTTTGTTTAAATGGATTGAAATGATATATGAAATAAGATAATATATGGAATATACTAACATCAGTCCTGACCTACCAATCTTCCCTTACTGTCATAAATTTAGTTGGTTTTGCCTAAGTCGTGTGATATCCTTGTGTGTTCGTCCGCAAAGGTCAGTTTCTCCGAAACCTCCTACGATCTCTTAAGACTTATAAAAAAGAAGACGGGTTAGAAAAAAATACTTCACTCGGGATCCATAAGCAACTATTTCAACAAACACTTCTTTGTCAATGCAAATTACAACTATAGACTTCACAAGTTTAGAACCGTTGCATAACAAAGTTATAAAATTAGTCCACTATAGACCAAAATCTCTTAAAGTGTTCACATGATACAACATATATTTATAAGCCTAAAATGGCCACTAAATCGAACTAAAATGGGGCTGTTAAGCCTTCGACCAGCTTACTATATGTTGTATAAAGCATGAACAAACTAATAGATACGAATATGTGTAAGCATTACATTGAACACCCAATTTACAAGTTTGTCTGGGACACTATGCCAAATGGAAGGGTGATAATTTGTTGCCCTTGACAAACCATAATTTAGGAAAAGGTGGTACAAATTGGTCGCCAAGAGCAGTAATCCCCCCACGATGCTCCCTGGTCGACTTGCATAGATGATCGTCGTTCGTTTGTCCTTGGCAATCATTAGGACTAGTAAGCGATGCCCTTAGAGGTATCATTCATTGATGATGTACCATAGAGGATTGTATCAATCGACCGTCCGCATAAATGAGCCATAAGGGGATATACGGGCCAATCCCCATCAGTCATCGATCTTCCTCCACTAGTTGCTCAGGTATAAAAGCCAGTCCCTAAGGCCTGAACAAGAGGCCAAACTAAAAAAACTCTACTATTTCCACTTCATAAAAACTAACTTTACCATCGGAGGGATTGGGTCAAGAAATCCTCTCGACATTGACCTCTTGTGTAAAGTCCTCGACTCACCTTTAGAACCTCGAGGAGGCCAAGGCCCATCTTGGTCTGACTTGGAAGTGACATCGAACGCTCAACCCACCATCTTGGGATCACTTCAATTGAACCTTCCCCGACTCCAACTACCTCACTAATTACCACGAGAGCTGTCAAGACTACCTTGTACCTTTGGGACAGAATCAAGGTGTGTTGATTCACAGTTGATGATATCAAGGTAAAAATATTTTGATACTAGAAGGAAGGCCTGAATGCCCCTCAACAAACGCTCTAGCGAAGAAGTGTCACCACCCATACATAGCAACTTTGTGCAAGGAAAACAACTGGCCTCCTTGCCTCAGGTGGACGGATCCACGTCGGCCCATACCTTGGGGCGCTACTAGTGTCTATTCAACGACCTCGGACTCTTGCCTTCAAGAGTAAGTGTGGGGCTCCTAATTATCCCTGCTGAGACCTTTTTGAGTCTTACACAATAGGGGCAAGCCCTCACTAGGACGATGCAAGCCATCACCCTAATCTTGTCCCAACTAGCTCAATAAGCAATACCCCCTTCATAAATGTAGCCAGTGTCCCAACCATTGCTTACAGTTGCACCCTCGGGGTACCCCTGGCTAACCCATTGCTTACGACCCTAGATTGTCCCCGGCCAACCAAGATACTAGTTGGAGCATCACACTCCCCGACGATGAAATTTAGTGCACTCCCAATTAATCGACTCGATAGATGACCTGTTGAGAGCCCAGTTGTGACTGATGAATTAGCGCTTGGGTGAGGTGCAATGAGACTTCTAACAATCAAGGGGGGAAGTAAACAATCTCACTTGGGTCGTTCCCCATTCGTCCGAAGTGTCCAAGAGATACCTCTCCCAACCAACTTTCAACTCTCATCATTGGAGGCTTTCAATGATAGTTCTAGCCCAATGGAGCATACCATGGTATTCCAAGCTCAAATGTCATTATACAACACCTCAGACGTTCTGATGTATAGAACATTCCCAATCACCCTTAGAGGCTTAGTGTGAGAATGGTATAGCCACCTGAAGTCATTCTTGTTGAAAAATCTAGGATGACATCATATGTGTAGTGGAAGAACAAAAATAAAAATCACAGATTTCCTACAGAAAAAATGTTTCTTATCGTCGTGCAAAAGTTGGTACGCAAGAACCTGCAAAATAAAAAAACTGAGCATAAGAGAATTACCTAGAGAGATCGTATATCCCTGAATTCCTATAGATCTATGAGATTGGATGAAGAAGTACAAGCGCCATCCTCTCTAACGGTGATCCACACTACAGGGGCTATGACGATGCTCTTCAAAACGCTACTCAAATATTCTCACTGTGCGCACCACGTAATAAAGAAGGGGCTGGCTCTTCTTGTTGTCCACATACCCCAAATAGGGGCTGTTGACTAAGGAGGAGAGGGGGAGAGGAGAATAGAAGATGGTTGTTAAAAAGCCTTAGCTTATGAGTTTTTAGTTCCCTTCTATTTATAGAGGTCTCCTGTCAACTTAACCCTAATGGATCTTGCCCTATTGGGTAGTGAATCTCCATCCAATTACCCAAGCCTATTAGATTAGTGAGTCTCTATCCAATAATCTAATATTATCTCTTATTGGATCTCATCTATAGGATCCAATAATTTAGGGGTTTAGGATATCCAATAAGATATAGACTTTGATGGATATCTCATATTCGAACCTTTACTCATTGCAACACCTATTATATATGTGTGACCCTCTGGGTTCGATATCGAGTTGGCCATGAGTCATCCTTGTCAGAACTCCTTCTAGCTTAGTGAATTATTATCTCTATAATAATTCACTCGACCCATCAACTGCGGGTGTACTAGGCCACTATATCGTAATCCCTAGATGATACTGTTGGGAAATCCAAGGGGGCGACATCTCATACGCAACGGCAGAACAGAAAACAAAACACCCTAGATTTCCACAAAAGGTTCCATCATTGTATGAAGATCGGTGCATCAAAAATAAATCGTTGAATCTGAAAACTACGTGTGTAAAAAAAATGATAGTACCTAGGGAGATCATATATCCCTAAGATTCTTGCAGATCCATGAGAGAGGATGAAGAAGGTCAAGCATCCTTCTCTCTAGCGGTATCCATATGGTAGAGATTGCAATGATGCTCCTCTCTTGGGGAGAGGAGAATAAAAGGTAGCTACCAAGAGAACCTTAGCATATGGGTATTTGATTCCCTCCTATTTATAGAGGCCCTTGTTAACCCTAATAGATCCAACCCTATTAGGTATTGAATCTATATCCAATTACTCAAGCCTCTTAGGTCAATGGGTCTCTACCCAATAATCTAGCTCTTATTGGATCTCATGGATGAGATCCAATAATATAGGGCTTATTGGATATCCAATAATATAGGGGTTCCGGTGAATATCTCATATCCGAACCTCTACTCGTCGCAACACCTACCATATGTGTGTGACCCTCTAGGCCTAATATCGAACTGATCATGAGTCATACCTATCAAAACTCCTTCTGACTCAGTGAATTATTATCTCTATAATAATTCACTTGACTCATCGACTGTGGACGTACTAGGCCACTACGGCGTAGTCTCCAAACGATACAGGAGAATCCAATCCTTTGGACCTATCTGTCCTCAATTACCATATACCTATAGTCCCTCATCCATCTAATATCCCAAAGATCGTATATCAAGCATGGTGCTGTCAGGCCCATATGATTTCTAATCGAGTCTCACTCTTATCAGATTCTCCCGAAGAACTCTTTCTCTCTCAATTCGAATGACCCTAGCTAGGGATTTGCCTAAGAAAGAATACATGAGATATTTCTCTCATGATACTAAGAGTGGATGATCCTCTATTGACACTCAATAGCCCTCGTAAGGTTGGCTACCACTCCCAATAACCGGCTGTACTAGATCTGGAACTTTCTAAACCTATAAGTCCGATATCAAAGAGTAGAGTACTCATATAGGACATCCTTGGTATCTTAAGTCTAAGAACCAGATACACTACTGGGACTACGGAATTACTGTCTAACATGAGGTATCAATAACCATCCAGGATTCCGTAAGCAGATCAATAAGTGAACTCATTCTCCAATGAGCACCTGCACTGTACCCTTGGTGTCCCCACATGAGTAGTTATGAGATCGACTATCTCCATTATATGAACGTGTATATAGCACACCAGTTTGTTCGTTTACCTCGATGTCCCTCTCGAGTAACCTATGATCGGGATTATTTAGGATCTGTGTTTAAAGGTGAATTAGTCTCATTATCGTGATCTCATCATGATTCGATTTTCATTGCACAGATCTAAGAATATCACAATATACATCCAGATATTATGAGAAAATATCAATAATCATAAGCAAAGAGATTGATGCAGTGTGTTACAGGTGCCATCACTCACGTGATTGGCTTGCAAGGCACATATAACTAGCAGATACAGGGGAATCCAATTCTTTGGACCTATCTGTTCTCAATTACTGTGTACCTTTAGTCTTTCATTCATCTAATATTCTAGAGACTATATATCGGACATGGTGCTATCAGGCTCATACGATTTCTCCTTGATTCTTGCTATAATTAGATTCTTCCAAGAACTCATTCTCTCTCAATCCAAATGACCTTGACCAAGGATTTTTTGAGCAAGAACACATGAGATATTTCTCTCATAATACTGAGAGTATATGATCCTCTATCTACACTCAATAGCCCTCGTAAGGTTGGCTGCTACTCCCGATGATCGATTGTACTAAATTTGGAACTTCAAGACCTATAAATTCGATATTAAAGAGTGGAGTACCCATATAGGACATCCTTGATGTCTCAAGTCTAAGGACCAAGTATACCACTGGGATTATGGAATCACTATCTAACAATAAGGTATCATCAACTATTCAGCATTTTGTAAGTGGATCAATTAGTGAACTCATTCTCCAATGAGTATCTGTACTGTATCCTTAGTGTCTCCACATGAGTAGCTATGAGATCAACCACCTCCATCATATGGATGGGTATACAGTATACTATTTTGTTTGGTTATCTCGATATCCCTCTCGAGTAACCTATAACTGAGATTATTTATGGTCTATGTTTGAAGGTGAATCAGTCTCATTATCGTGATCTTATCATGATCTGATTCCTATTGCACAGATCCATAGACATCATGCAACACGCAAGATAAAATGATTAAATGTCAAATAATAATAATAAGCAAAAAGAGTGTATGTTGTGTCACACGTGTCATCATTCACATGATTGGCTTGCAGGACACCTATGACTAGCAATCTCCCACTTGACCTAAAGCCAATCACCTACATGTTTGATCCCATCAAACTCCTGTGACCCTCAAAGTTAATATGAGATAATGGTTTCGTAAGTGGATCTATGATAGTATCTTCGGATGAAACTCTTCCCACTGTTACATCTCTTTAGGTAATGATCTCTTTTATCAGGTGAAACCTCCTCAGAACATACTTCGACTTCTGATGAGACTTAGGTTTCTTCGCTTGAGCAATCGCCATGTTGTTGTCGTAATATAAGGTATCGGCTCATGGCTTCCTGGTATGACTCCCAGATCTGTGATAAACTTCTTCATCTAGACTCCCTCCTTTATTGTCTTTGTCGCAGTAATATACTCTATCTCTATGGTTGAGTCAGCAATAATATCTTGCTTGAAACTCTTCTAGCATACTGTTCCTCCATTCAGGGTAAACACATACCTTGAATTTAACTTGCTATCATCAACATCTGACTGATAGCTTAAGTCTGTGTAGTCCTCAACCCTGAGGCTACTTCTTTCATATATTAGTAAAAGATCCTAAGTCCTTCTCAAGTACTTAAAGATATACTTTATTTTTTTCTAGTGCTCCAAGCTTAGATCCGCCTAATACCTGCTTATGACACTCAGAGCATATGCTATATTATGTCTGGTACATAGTATAACGTATATGATAGACTCTATTGCTGAGGCATAGGGTATCATATCTATGTTTATCCTTTCTTCAGGAGTCTTTAGGGACATACTCCTAGAAAATAATATCATATATCTTATTGGTATGAGACCTCTCTTGAAATTTTTCATATCGAACCTTTTGACAATGGTGTCTATATACTTGGATTGGGATAAGCCAAGCCTTTACTGTGGAGAACATTTCAACATCATTCCCAATGATCAAGGTGTCATTCACATATAGCACCAAAAAGGTGATAGCGCTCCCACTCACCTTTCTATACATACAGGACTCATCTACGTTCTTAATGAAGTCATATGATCTGATTACCTCATCAAATCTTATGTTCAAATTTTGGGAAGCTTGCTTCAGTCCATAGATAGACCTAAGCAACCTGCACACCGTATCTAGACGATCCTTGAATATGAATACCTTATACTGTCTCATATATATATCCTCCTCAAGGTTGCCATTGAGAAATATGATTTTCACATCCATCTGCTAGATTTCATAATCATAGTATGCTACAATAACTAATAGAATTATAATGGATTTTAGTATGGCTATAGGTGAGAAGGTTTTGTCATAGTCAACACATTGCTTTTGACGATATCCCTTAGTCACTAGCTTTGCTTTATAGGTCTTTATCTTTCTATCTACTTCGATCTTCTTCTTGGAGATCCACTTGCAACAAATGTGTATGATACCCTCAGGTGCATCAATTAGGTTTCAAACCTTATTTGAGTACATGAAATCTATTTTCGAATTCATGACTTCTTGCCACTTCCCGAAGTCTATACTTGTAATTGCCTCCTTGTAGGTCTGATAATTAATATCCTCAACATCCTCTCCTTTGATATATCCCACATATCTCTATAGAGGATGGGATACTCTTTTAGACCTATATAAAGTCAGAACTTATGCACTAGGTACATGAACATGCTATAGTTGTGGAATGATACTTGAGCTAGGTTCTCTAACCTCGCTCAACTCTATTACACTCTCATTGTCTCCACCAAGAATATGTTTCTTCTCAAGAAACACTGCTCTCTTGGCTATAAAGATCTTTTGGTCCTCAGGTGATAAAAATAATACCCATAAGTTTCCTTGGGGTATCTCACAAACTTGTACTGTTCTATCCTGGATTCTAATTTGTCAGGGTTATGTCTCTTGACGTGGGTAGGGCAGCCTCAAATCTTAAGAACCTTAAGATCGAGCTTCTTCACTTTCAATATCTCATATGGAGTAGATACCATCGACTTAGTTGGAATTCTATTTAGAAGGTAAGCTATGGTCTTTAAGACAGATCTCCAGAATGAGATGGGTAGGTGACGAAACTCATCATTGACCACATCATGTCTAATAGTGTGTGATTCCTCATTTTAGATACACCATTAAGCTGGGGTAAATAAGGAGGTATCCATTGAGACAGAATCCCATGGTCTTTGAGGAACTAGGTGAACTCTATACTCAAGTATTCACTTTCTTGATCTGATCAAAGAGTTTTGATACTCTTTTCGGTCTGGTTCTCTACTTCATTCTTATACTCTCTGAATTTCTCAAAGGTCTCAGACTTTTACTTCATCAAGTACACATGTCTATACCTTGAGAAATCATCAATAAAAATAATAAAAGTATGAGTAACTACCTATGACATGAGTTCACATGGGACCATATACATCAATATGTATGTGTTCCAATAACTCAGTTGCTCTCTCTCTCTCCAATTCCACTAAATGGAGAGTTGGTCAGTTTTCCACGAATACAAGATTCCAAAGTCGTATATGACTCATAGTCAAATAGATCTAGGTATTCATCCTTCAGCAACTTTTGAATCATTTCCTCATAGATGTGACCTATACAATGCTATAGATATGTATTGTTCACCTCATCTTATTTCCTCTTAGACTCACTTACACTCATGATGTGTGAAGTAGTGTCTAGCATAAATAAACCATTATGCAATATTTTTTTTGTGATGATCTTATCATCTAATAATATTGAATAATCATTATTCTCAAGAACTAATTTATATCCACTAACAGTTAAATATAAAATAAAAATAATAGTTTTCATAATAGAAGGAATAAAATAACATGTATCTAATGAAATAATAGCTCCACTAGGTAGATGTAGGGTGACATCGCTAACATTCATTGCAGCAACTTTTGCTCTATTGCCCATCTTAAGGTCTATCTCGCCTCTTGTCAATCTCCTAGGTCTTGTTAGAATCTGTAATGAATTACAAATATAATAAGCACTCTTGGTATCCAATACCTATGTGTTATCATAAGATTCTGATAAATAGAGACTAATTAAAGCTTCTCTAAGCTTTTGTTTCACCCTCTCTATAATGTACTATTTATAATTCCTCTTCTAGTGCTCATCTTTGTCATAGTGGAAGCACTAACCTTTGTCCTTTACTGGGTCTTTCTTAGCAACCTTTGCTTTACCTGATTTGCCCTTGCCCTTGCCCTTGCCCTTCTTAAGGGACTTCTCTACCTTCTTTTTCTTTCTGGTCTCATCAGTATAGAGAACTGACTTATCTTTCTTGATGGTGCTCTTAGCCTCTCTCAACATATTGAGGAGCTTAGGGAGAGTTACCTCAAGCTTATTTATATTAAAATTCATTATGAATTGAGAAAAAAAATCTGATATGGACTAAAGCATAAGGTCCACATACATGTTATCCTTTAGGACCATTCCTAGACCTATGAGTTTCTCTATCCATTCAATCATTTTGAAGATATGGTTCTGAACTAGTGTCCCTCAATCATCCTGACACAGAGGAGACTCTTCGATATCTCATATCGTTGAGTTCTTCCCTTCTCCTCAAACAGTTTGTAGAGATGTAGGAGTATGAATTCGACATCTATGTTTTCATACTGTCTCTATAACTCAGGAGTTATAAAGGCCGACATAGCACTGAGCGAGTGGTGTTAACTATATACTTTATGTAGCGAGCAATCTCATCCTCGCTTGCCCCTTCATCAGGCGTAAGGAACACTGTATCAAAGACATATACTATTTTCTCTACCGTGAGAATGATTCTCAAGTTGTGAAGCCAATCCATATAATTTGGACCAATGAGGTGATAGACATCTGTTAGGATCAGGTCGACATTAAGAGGCGGGAGGCGAGGGGAGTGTGAGGGCGAGGGGAGTGTGTGAATTAGTGCATACATTAAAGACGGTTACAATTCGAAATCTTTCGAGTTGATAAAAACATATTGATGAAATCATATCGAGAAGATATTGACTTGAAGTAAATGTAAAGTATAGAAAGTAGCTAAGTAATAAAAATAAGCATCAGGAAAGAACACACTAGATTTATAGTTGTTCGATCGTTGTGATCAATGTCCACTTTCGATTCCTCCTCCGTCGAGGTCATCGACTTCCACTATTGTTTTTCCTTCAATGAGAGAAGATCAATCACTCCTTTTACAGATCTTTTATCCTTTTAATAGTTTAGAAGTTAACCTTTTTATAATTCGCTCACATCTCTTTATATAAAATTCTAAGCTAGAACCGATGAAGGTGAACTCTCAAAATATTACAATAGTATTTTCACAATGATCTTAGTTTTTTTGTTCACTTTTCTGAGCTCCACAAATAGAAAAGTGTGGAGTATTTATAAGCCTCAATTGGCTTCAAAAATGGAGCAAAAAAAAAAGGTCTCATCTTGGATTTCTAGGGTACTAGCGATATCATCGTCTGTGTCAGGCGATACCACCGCCAGTACTATTAGGGATCGAGTGGCACTAAGGAGGGGGGGGGGGGGTGAATTAGTGCAGTAGATAAAATGATAACTTTTCGGTGATTAAAACAAGTTCAGAAACTTTCCTACGATGAAAACAACGTTTCGATTAAAACTGTTTCGATTGCGTTTTAACTTAAAAGCATATGTAAGAAGATGAAGAGGAAGTGGAGCAAGTAAAGTAAAGGCTTGCAGCAAAGTAAAGAGATAAAATAGAAATTTAAACACTCACACAATCAAAACGCAGCGATGTACAGTGGTTCGGTCAAAGTGACCTACATCCACTTCCGAATCCTTCTTTGATGAGGCTCCCCTCTTCCACTAGCAAATCCTTTTGAAGGGGAAGGACCAAATACCCCTTTTACAACCCTTTTACAAGAGGTTCACACTCTTACAAGTTTTCACAAAGAGAAGGAAATGAGGTGAACACTTAAGCAAATGATGAACAAGACTTTTCCAAGACTTATTTGCTTAAAATCTAACTCTAAAGGGTTTTCTTTCGGCTGAGAAAGGAGGGGTATTTATAGACTCAAAATGGATTCAAATTTGGGCTCCAAATTTGAATTTATTTTGAGTTTCCCGGTGTCAGGCGGTGCTACCGCCTGTCAGTCTGGCAGACTGACACAGCAGGGGTGGTACTACCGCCCCAGCCAGGCGGTGCTACCGCCTGGCTTTCCAAGCGCTGGGCGGTGCTACCGCCCAGCATGTGGCTGCTGGTTCAGTTTGGGCCAAAAACTTTGGTCCAAACTAGTCCAAATCAAGGCCCAATGGCCCCTACTTTGGGTTTATAGGATTAACACATAATCCTAACCCAAATTAATATGCTAACTATGAATTTAAAGACATTCCTAAGCTATTACAAAGTCTGCAAGTCTTCTTCCGGAGAGCTTCTGGCGAACTTCCGACGGTCTTCCGACGATCCCTCGGAAACCATCCTGTGGACTCCCGGCAAGCTCTCAGACTCCACGATGATTTTGGCGAGTTCCCCCGAGCTTCTTTGGCAAGCTTTAATCTTTCTTGGCAAGCTCCGATCTTTCTTGGCAAGCTCCGTGAACTTCCAACGAACCTTCCGGCGAACTTCCGAAAACCCTTCGGCAAACTCCCTACTCATTCTCGGTCGGTTCCGGCAGCACTCCCAATGAATCTTTGGACTTCCATCGATCACTCGAACTCCCAACGATCCATCACACTTGACTTCGGCCCTTTGTTTCGCTTTACATCTTCATCCTTATCGTAGTTACTCCTGCACAAACAAACACCCTACTTTGATCTAGACAATTATTACAACGCGAATTGACATCCATTTGCCCGGCACGTCATTGGTCGGTGCTTCCTCCGATCCTTTGGCACATCGCCCTCTCTTGCAGCTTGTTGCCCAATCGACGGTTGACCTCCGCAACCCCGATATCCATGGCACAACTCCACACTTCTTGGCCCGATGCCCGACGTCCAAAGCCTCCTGCCGATAGTCGACCGAACCTTCGGCTCGACATCCAATATCCTGATGTGATCACCTCCGGCGCAACGTCAATTCCTCCAGCGTCAACTATCTAATCTTGATCGATAGTAGACCTGCGTAACTCAAAACGCAGTTAAACAACAAAACATAATCAATTAGTTTCATCATCAAAATTCGAGATTCAACAATCTCCCCCCTTTTGATGATGACAACTAATTGATGACTAATGGAGTTAACCTTAACTCCCCGGAGTTTAACACAAACTTCCCCTATCAATATGCCATTGATAGAAACCTTAGATTATCCCAAATCCAAGCAACATTTATCATAATTAAGAGAATAAATCAAACCATCATGCAAATATATAAATATGCCAATCAATGCATGAAGTCATCAATCTACTGCTCCCCCTATGTCATCAACAAAAAGGAGAAGTTGCATCATAGCTAGCCAAAGATATGCAAATATTACAATTATACTAGCTATTAATCTAGATATACATCATACAACATTTAAGCATAGCTTTACAATACAACATCCAATCACACCATTCAATCATAGCAAGTTTTTAAGGATGGGCAATGATGGTAATTTTTTCACTTGCTTCTTGAGATGTGCAAGTTGTACTTTCTTTGCTTCCTTTGCATGTTCTAGCTAGCAAAATATTTCTTTGCGATATATAAGCTAGCAATTAATCTTCTCCCCCTTTGTTTTTGTCAAAAAAAATGGAGTACAAATAGTTAATGCTTTGATCATGACAAAATAGTAAATTTACAACATGAATTTTCAGCATATTAAGTGATGAATTCAAGGGAGGCAAGAATCGTGATATGAGAGAAAAAGATGATAAGCAAGCAAACAATAATGATAAGCAAGCTAACATACTTTGCGACATGCAAGTTAGCTTACTTTCAATTCTTCTCTTTTGTAACTAAGTTTCACCTTTGCATGCTATCAACTT
Organism: Musa troglodytarum; assembly: GCA_023547065.1. NCBI lineage: Eukaryota > Viridiplantae > Streptophyta > Magnoliopsida > Zingiberales > Musaceae > Musa > Musa troglodytarum. The sequence continues at coordinate 12,525,019 of CP097509.1, read as the reverse complement.
TTTGTTTGCAATGAGCTAGCAATTATATATAATCACTTTAAACATATATGCTAACTTTTCATTAAAACATACAAACATAAAGGCATGACAAGTAAAGTTTTACATTTTGCTTCTTTTAAGATAGTCAAAATAGTAATATTTGTATCCTTTGAGATAGCAATCCTTAACTTCTTGTGAATTTGCAAGGTAGCAATTTTTCTCCCCCTTTGTCTTTGTCAAAAAGAAGGGAGGACTAAATGGATAAAAATTTTAATCATTATATAAGCCATTTTTCATATCAATTATAAATTTGCATCAATAAAAATATACATCAATTGTTCAATCATCACATGATGCAAATAAGACAACAATGCAAAGAAATCATATCATGAAGGATATCAATATGTAATTCAACAAAGATCAAAACTAAAAGATATCATTCATGATTCATAACTTTCTATTTAGCAAGATCAAAATTTATATTTATTAATTTTTAATTCAAGATAAATGTCATATAACCAAGAATCATGATATATAAAAGCATATCAATATCAAGGATCAAATCATGATTGCAAGTTCTAACATTTTTTCTTTTTATTCATTTTTAAGCCATGATAAAAGAATAAATTAATGATTCAATTATTAAGCACAATTCTTTTACATCAATTTTGAATCATATAAGGCTTATATGACAAATATTAATTCATGATAAAGGGTATACTATCTTGAATCATGATGCATAAAAACATATCATTCTCATAGATCAAGTCATGATTCATTGATTCATCATAAGGTAAATTTCTTTTCAATTATCTATTTTTCAATTGCCACATAAGACATACAAGCCAAAGAATTTTTGTCATTTCTATATTATGAAATATATGATAATAAGACTCATGATTCATTTAAAAAGATATAGCACAAAGAGCAACTTGATTCATGTATAAGAAATTCCAAGTATCAAATATTAAGATATCAAGAGTTTGATTGTGATAAAGCTCATTCAAGTTCGAATCATCAAAATCATTAACATAGTTTATGAGATTCACAAATGACATAAACTTGAATTATTCTCCTCTTTGGTAAATGATAAAAAGAAGCAATCATAGAGGAAAATATTTTGATTCGCAAAAATATCTCAAGTCAAGAATTCAAAGTCATGATTTTAAGAGATCAAGAGAGAAGTCATAAAATCATTCAAACTCATTTTGTTAACTCGAAACTCATAATCAAATTATCAAAATCATTCTCGAGATTCAAAAGACTTATATGAACATAGTATACATGGATTCATCATTTGTCTTATTATGCCAAATCAAAATATTCAAAACTGAAAGACAAACTTCATTATAAAAATTGTCAAGACAAAAATATAATACATTATGAGATTCAATTTATCATAATAATGTGTTTCATTTTGTTTCAAACAAGTGTGCTCATGTTTCAAAAGATGAGTATCAAATTTAAGACCAAAACATGAGTTTGTCATCAAGATATGATATCACAAAGTCATTAAGCATGATAACAAACTTTTAATATTTTTATTTCAATGATGATTTCATAATGTATATTCAAACATTTATATGAAACCCATCATTGTATAAATTCAAAATACAAGTTTGTCATTAAACTCATCAAGATCAAATGCATCAAACATCATGATAGTGTATTTTCTCATCTTTATAAGTTTCAATTTAAGTGATTTGATCTTTTATAAGAATGTTCAAAATTTTCATATGAAAATGTCATGCATCATATTCAAAAACGAAAATATCATCAAAATCATTTTAATTCTTTCTTACATTAGATATAACAAGATGTTCGATGCTCAAATTTTTGGTAAAATCATACATCATTTTATAAATCTGAAAAATAATTTTCGTCATGAAACCCATTAAGTCAAAATATAACACAAGGCAACATCAAAGCCACATTTCTTTCATTTTGAAAATTTGTGGGTTGGGTCTTTATAATTGATTTCTTGAAGACATTTATTAATAAAAATTTCATCATAAAAAGGGTTAAAAACCATTAAGCCAAGATGGAAGTTTTCAAATTATAATCAAGATACATACATCTATCATCAAAAGATTTTCAAGAAATTCATACATAGATATGTATCATGTTTAAGATTAAAAATCAATATGGAAAGTATACATGAAATTTCATCATCTCAAAATGTCATCTTAATTTGACATGAAAACAATTAGACCAAAAAATACGTTAATCCACAACATAGAGTCAAATCAACATTACTTCAAAAACTAATGCATGTTATAAAATAATCAAGCATCATGTTTAGAAATGAAAAGCAATATAAAATATCAAGATACATATGCATGGATTAATCCTAAGCATTATCACAAATCATGCATCATTCATATTTTTAATTTTCAAAAAAAAATACTAGAAAGGAAAAATCATAAAAAAAATCCTACCAACTATTTCAAGCAACTCATGAAAGTATCATGTAATTTCAAAGTAAGGTAAGAACAACTTGGGTGAGTTTCTTACCTCATTGTCGAAAACCGTCAAAGCCCATTTTGCCTCTTCTTTACTTGATTCTTCTTTGCAAGTCTTCTTCTTCTTCTTTGGCCTCTTTCTCCGTTCAAGTTCATTTATACTTTTTAATTTTTATTTAATGAACTTGTTAACATTCATTGTTATGTGTTCAATGTCCTCATCACTTGAGTCATCACTTAAGTGGCATTCATTTGTCCGATGTTTCAAATCCTTCTTATTCTTTAGAAGGTGGTTCATATGTTTATCATGTTCTAAATGTTCGAAGAAACTCATTTCATATGTCATTAGTGAACCGATTAGTTCTTCCAATGAAAAATCATTTAAATTTTTAGTCTCTTGTATTGCGGTTACTTTTGGATCCCAACTCTTTGGGAGGGATCTTAAAATCTTGTTAGTGAGTTCAAAGTTCGAAAAACATTTACTAAGACTTTTCAAGCTATTGATGACATCCGTGAAGCGAGTGTATATATCGCCGATAGTTTCGCTTGGTGTCATTCGGAAGAGCTCAAAATCATGCAATAAGAGGTTTACTTTTGAGCCTTTAACTCTACTAGTTCCCTCGTGCGTGATTTCAAGTGTTCTCCAAATATTAAAAGCCATTTCTCACATTGAAATCCGATTGAACTCGTTCTTATCTAAAGTGCAAAATAAGGCATTCATAGCCTTTGTGTTTAAAGAAAAATACCTTTTCTCCAAATCCGATCATTCGTTCGTCGATTTAGAGGAAGGTTGAAAGTCATTTTCGATGATGTTCCACAAATCCAAATCCATTGAAAGTATGAAAACTCTCATTCGAGTTTTCCAATATGTGTAGTCCGATCAGTTAAAGAACGGTGGACGAAAAATTGAAAAACCCTCTTGAAAGCCAAAAAGAGCCATTTCTCGCGGGTGCAAATTCGAAAGAGAAAGAACGTGGCTCTGATATCAATTGTTAAGGATCGAGCGGCACTAAGAGGGGGGTGGGTGGGTGAATTAGTGCAGCGGATAAAATGATAACTTTTCGATGATTAAAACAAGTTCGAAAACTTTCCTACGATGAAAACAACGTTTCGATTAAAACCGTTTCGATTGCGTTTTAACTTGAAAGCATATGTAAGAAGATGAAGAGGAAGTGGAGCAAGTAAAGTAAAGGCTTACAGCAAAGTAAAGAGATAAAATAGAAATTTAAATACTCACACAATCAAGACGCAATGATGTATAGTGGTTCGGTCAAAGTGACATACATCCACTTCCGAAGCCTTCTCTGATGAGGCTCCCCTCTTCCACTAGCAAATCCTTTTGAAAAGAAAGGACCAAATACCCCTCTTACAACCCTTTTACAAGAGGTTCACACTCTTACAAGTTTTCACAAAGAGAAGGAAATGAGGTGAACACTTAAGCAAATGAAGAACAAGACTTTTCCAAGACTTATTTGCTAAAAATCTAACTCTAAATGGTTTTCTTTCAACTGAGAAAGGAGGGGTATTTATAGACTCAAAATGGATTAAAATTTGAGCTCCAAATTTGAATTTATTTTGAGTTTTTCGGTGTCAGGCGGTGCTACCGCCTGTAAGTCTGGCAAACTGACACAGCAGGGGCGGTACTACTGCCCCAGCCAGGCGATGCTACCGCCTAGCACGCGATTGCTGGTTCAGTTTGGGCCAAAAACTTTGGCCCAAACGAGTCCAAATCAAGGCCCAATGGCCCCTACTTTAGATTTATAGGATTAACACCTAATCCTAACCCAAATTAATATGCTAACTATGAATTTAAAGACATTCCTAAGCTATTACAAAGTCCGCAAGTCTTCTTCCGGTGAGCTTCCGGCGAACTTCCAGCGGTCTTCCGACGATCCCTCGGAAACCATCCTGCGGACTCCCGGCAAGCTCTCGGACTCCACGATGATTTTGGCGAGTTCCCCTGAGCTTCTTTGGCAAGCTTCGATCTTTCTTGGAAAGCTTCGATCTTTCTTGGTAAGCTCCGCGAACTTCCAATGAACCTTCCGATGAACTTCCGAAAACCCTTCGGCAAGCTCCTTACTCGTTCTCGGCCGATTTCGACAGCACTCCCAATGAATCTTTGGACTTCCATCGATCACTTGAACTCCCAACGATCCATCGCATTTGACTTCGGTCCTTTGTTTCGTTTTACGTCTTCATCCTTATCGTAGTTACTCCTGCACAAACAAACACCCTACTTCGATCTGGACAATTATTACAACGTGAATTGATATCCAGTTGCCCGGCACGTCATTGGTCGACGCTTCCTCCGATCCTTCGGCACATCGCCCTCTCTTGCAGCTTGTTGCCCAATCGACGGTTGACCTCTGCAACCCCGATATCTATGGCGCAACTCCACACTTCTTGGCCTGATGCCCGACGTCCGAAGCCTCCTACCGATAGTCGACTGAACCTCTAGCTCGACATCCAATATCCTGACATGATCACCTTCGGCGCATCGTCAATTCTTCTAGTGTCAACTATCTAATCCTGATCGATAGTAGACCTGCGTAAACAACAAAATACAATCAATTAGTTTTATTATCAAAATCTGAGATTCAATAAGTACTTTCTGACATTGGGCGGTACCACCACCTAGTATGGCGGTACTATCGCTAGATAGAGTCTCGGCTATTGGACCTAGGCGATACCACTGCTCAATCTGGGTGGTACCACCGACTAGATCTCCTAGGAGACTGAGTCCTGAGCAGTTCCACCGCCCAGTCCTGGTGGTTTCACTGCCCAGTCCTGATGGTGCCACTGTTAGACAAGTTTCAGGTTATTATTTGGGCCATTAGTCTAGCCCAAACCAGTTCTGATTCGGTCTAATTGGCCCCTAATTGAGTTAGTGGGATTACCATCCAATTCTAACTTAAACTAAGTCCTAACTACGATAATTAAGATATTAATAAGATAAATTAATTATGATATGTCAAATGTTCTTCCGATAAAATCTCGGCAAGCTTTCGACGATCTTCCGACGGACTTCTAGCAGACTCCTGGTAAGCTCTTGGTGAACTCCTGATGATCTTTTCAGTGAACTCCCGATAAACTTCTTGATGAGCTCCCGATGAACTTCTCGATGAACTCCTAATGAATCGTCCGATCTTTGACTCCAGCACAACATCTACTTTATGTCTTATTCATGATCATAATTAATCCTGCAGTACTCTTCTTAACATATGGATTAGATCAATAATTTATCAATTGATTTCATCATCAAAATTCGAGATTCAACAATCTCCCCCTTTTTAATGATGATAATCAATTGATGATAGAGTTAACCTTAACACCCCCCCCCCTCCTCCCCCCATCTATATGCCATACTTGAGAAAAAAACAAACTTGGATTCATAACCTTTGAATTCAAGCTTTAACCAATTTTAATCAAAAATTTCATGCATTGTGCATCATTATAGTTTCAAGTTATCAAGGTGTAACATGCACAATAAGATACTAGAAACTAATCAATTTGGCAATCATCACTTCATGCATGATACCAAAATTTATCATTATGATCCCATTTCAAACATTTAAGCATGATGCCAAACATTTATCATTTAAGCATGATACTAAGCATGATACCAAGTATTCATCCCGATACCAAACATTTAAGCATGATAACAAAATTTATCGTTTCAAACATTCATTTTAATGTCATTTCAAACATTTAAGCATGATGCAAAGTATGATACTAAACATTATGATACCAAGCATATATCAATTTCTCCCCCTTTGTCATCAACAAAAAAGAAATGTGCAAATATTTTGATATCATTACACTAAACATGCAAGATAGCTTTACAATATTATGATAGCAATGATTGTTTCTTTAAATTAGCAAGCTAGCAAAATCTTTGCAAGATTGTGACTTTTGCTTTTAGATGTGCAAACTAGCACTACTCTTCTTGAGATGTCTAATCAGTTTTTAGTATCTCCCCTTTGTCATACAAAAAAGAGAAGAAAAAGGAGAAGAGAGGAATTCATTCATCATGAGAAAAATCAAGCTATCAAAAATCCATGAATCAAACTTTTACTTTAGTAGAAAGAGTGCAAAGGGATTTATCATATAAAAAAAATAAAAATATGTATAATCATGGTTCATGAATCAAATCCTTATTTTTGTAAATAGAAAGAAGAAGGGTTTATAGTAAATGATCATCACACAAAAATCAAGTATACCAAAAAGTTTGTAAATAAAACTTCTTCTTTTGTAAGTATAGAGGGGTTATACGAAAAGATCATTAATTAATGGAGCAAGTGTATCAAAATTCCATGAATGAGATAAGAAGAAGAAGATAGGAAATGAACTCGATAAAACCTTTATTTTTGAAATAAAAAAATCTAAAAAAATGTATTCGAGAAACTCATGTATTCAAAATATTTAACATGCCTAATTCTCTTCTAATAAAATCAAATTATTCCATATTTAAAGGTTTTATAAAAATATTAGCTAATTGATATTTCGTATCAATAAATTCTAAAGTTATATCATAGTTATTAACATGATCTCTTATAAAGTGATGCCTAATATTAATATGTTTAGATCTAGAGTATTGAATGAGATTTCTTATTAAACATATTGTACTAGTGTTATCACATTTTATAGGAATATTTTTTAAGTGAATTTCATAATCTTCTAATTTGTTTTTCATCCATATAACTTGTATACAACATGCATTTGCTACTATAAATTCAACTTCGACTGTAGATAGTGTAATCAAATTTTGTTTCTTGGAAAACTAAGAGACAAGTGTATGACCTAAGAATTGACATGTTATAGATGTGCTTTTTCTATCTATTCTATATCCAGCAAAATCAGCATCAGCATAAGCAGTTAATTCAAAATTCTCGAATTTTAGATACTATAATCCTATATTAGGAGTTCCTCTTAAGTATCTAAGAATCTTTTTAATATCTTTAAAGTATGATAACTTAGGATTAGATTAAAATCTAACACAAAGTTCAACACTAAACATAATGTTTGGTCTAGTTACAGTGAGGTATAAGTTCTTTGATCAAAGTTTTCTCCATTATCATCCATATCTAACTTAGTAAAAATGCTTATTGGTGTAAGAAAAATCTAATATATATTTAGTGACTAAGAAAAATTTCATCACTTACTTGCTTGATTTGTAGACCTAAGAAAAATGTTAATTCACCCATTAAACTCATTTCAAACTCTTGACTCATACTTTTGGCAAAAGATTCACATAAAGGCTCATTCGTAGAACAAAAAACAATGTCATTAACAAAATTTGAATAACAAGAAAATTATTTTCAAATTTTTTTAATAAATAATATAGTATCGATCTTGTCTTTTGTAAAATTATTTTAGATAAGAAAGGAACTAAGTCTGTTATACCAAGCCCTTCGGGCTTATTTCAATCTATAAAGAGCCTTAGATAACTTAAACATATGATTAGGAAAAAGGACATTCTTAAATCCGGGTGGTTGTTCAATATAAACTTTTTTAGAAATAAAGCCCTTTAAAAAAGTACTTTTAGCATCCATTTGAAATAACTTAAAATTATTACAATAAGCATAGGCAAGGAGCATCCTTATGACTTCTAATCTTGCCACATGAGTAAATGTTTCTTCATAATCGATACCTTCTTCTTAGTTAAAACCTTTGGCCGCTAATCTAACTTTGTTTCTAACCACAATACTAAGGTCATCTTGCTTGTTTTTAAAGACCCATATAGTACCAATCATTAAATGGTCATTAGGTCTAGGAACAAGCTTCCACACCTCATTTCTCTCAAATTAATTTAACTCTTCTTACATTGCAATAATCCATAAATCATCTTTCAGTACCTTGTCAATATATTTTAGTTTAATTTGAGATAGAAAAGTGGTGTTAGCACAAAATTTTTAAAGGAAGAGTGAGTTTGAATACCTTTTGATGTGTCTCATGTGATTAGCTCCTTAGGATGAGCATTTACATATTTTCATTCCTTAGGTAAGGATGCTTTGGAAGAAGATGCATCCAAATTGCTAGGGGGAGGAGAGGTTTCATTCAAATTTAAAGTATCAAAATCAAAATCATTTTTCTTAACTTCAAAAATCTTATTAAAAATAACATAAATAGATTCTTCTATAATTAAAGTTCTTTTATTAAATACACGAAATGCTTTAGAAGTAGAAGAATAACAAAAAAAGAAAAAAAAAATACTTTTATCGGATTTTATATTAAATTTTCTTAAGGCATCTTTTTTGTTTAAAATAAAATATTTACAACTGAAAACTTTAAAATATAAAATATTAGGTCTTTTGTTGTTTCATAATTCATAAGGTGTTTTGGAAAGTAATGGTCTTACTAGAACCCTATTCATGACACAGCATATTGTGTTAACGGCTTCGGCCCAAAAATAGTTGGATAAGCTATGTTCGTTTAATATGATTCTTGTCATTTCTTGTAAGCTTCTATTTTTTCTTTCAACTACTCCATTTTGTTGTGGGTTTCTTTGAGTAGAGAAATTGTGGTTGTACCCATTTGATTCATAAAAGTTTTGAAAATCATGATTTTGAAATTCACCATCGTGATCACTACGAATAGATGAAATTATAAAGCCTTTATTATTTTAAACAAGTTTACAAAATTTCAAAAAATACTTAAAATAATTACTTTTCTTTATCAAGAAATATGTTCAAGTATATCTACTATAATCATCAATAATTAGAAAGGTGTTTTTCTTACCTCCTAAACTCATTGTATCAATTGGTCCAAATAAATCCATATAGATCAATTGCAATAGTCTAGAGGTGCTTATTTAATTCTTTGATTTGAAACTATATTTTATTTATTTTCCTAGTCGATATGTATCACACACTTTGTTTTTGATAAACTTAATGCTAGGCATTCCTCTTACAAGTTCTCTAGATGAAATTTGAGAGATTAGTTTAATGCTAGCATGACCTAACCTCCTTTACCAAAGCCACACATCATCGTTTAAAGTCGAAAAGCACATTTCATCACAAAGATCACTAATGTCAATAGTATACACATTACTATGTTTAAAGGCAATTATAGATGTATTTTTATATGATATTTCAATAATGCAAGCGTTATATTCAAATTTTATGATATATTCTTTATCACACAATTGACTAATGCTTAGAAGATTATACTTTAAACTGTCTACTAATAACACATCTTCAATCAAGAGGTTTGACTTGTTACCTATGGTTCCTTTGCCATTAATTTTACCTTTGTTGTTGTCTCTGAAGATGACATACCCTTTATCTTGGTTAGTGAGCTTAAAGAATTGAGTTTGATCTCTGTTCATATGCCTTGAGCATCCACTATTGAGGTATCATCTCTTGCTCTTAGCTTGTGATTGTAAACACATTTACAAGAAAGGAGAGTTTTTTTTAGGTACCTATTTGACTTTGGGTGCCTCATTAATTGATCTACCTAACTTATCAATTTTTATTGAGTCATTTATGGTTCCTTTAGAAACCCAAATTAATTTATGTGCACTATACCTCTTAAATGGATATTTATGAGCATAATGTCTAAATATATAACAAAAGTTGTATTTGTTTCGGGGTAAAGTATGTAAAGTTGGGCCTTTAACCAAGATAGCTGACTTTTAATAAGTATTGCTCACAAAGCTGATTCCATCCCTTCTATAAACATGACCCTTATTAGCAAGGATCATGTTTAAAGATTTACTTCATATTTTAAATTTTTCTAAAGTTTCATGTAGTAGCAAAATTTTCTTTTCAAGTGTCTCTAATTCTTCATATTTAGTGCAACAAAACATCTCATTATCATGCTCAATTTTTAATATATCAAATTCACTAATAAGAGTGGCATGCTCCTTTTTTTTAATAATTTATACTTTTTACTAACTAACTTGCATTCATCAAATAAATCATGAAAAGCATTCAACAATTCATCAAAAGATAAATGAGCCTCGATTGAGTTACTTACCTCATCGCCAAGCACCATTAATGCATAGTTAGCAACTTTTTTGTTGGTTGGCTCCTCGTCTTCGGATGCACTTGAATCGTCCCAAGTAGCTTTGAGTGTTTTCTTCTTCTTTGGTTGTTTCTTCTTTACTTAGGGACATTCATTTTTGAAGTGCCTCAGCTTCTTGCATTCATAGCAAATTATTTGATCCTTTTTAAGTTTATTTTTATTTTTAGTATCATATTTAGTTTTGTTTCTTTTTATGAATTTTTTAAATTTTCTTATTAAAAGTGTCAAGTCATCATCATCATCGTCACTTGAGTTTTCTCTTAGGTAGTCTTCTTGAGTTCTAAGTACCAAATTCTTCCTACTCTTTGGAATATTATTTTTAAGTTCTTTATGTACGTTGCATATCATTTCGTAGGTCATTAAGGACTCGATAAGTTCTTCGAGGGGAAAGTTGTTTAAGTCCTTTGCTTCTTAAATTGTCGTTACTTTAGGATCCTAATTTTTTAGAAGGGATCTTGATATCTTGTTAACAAGTTTAAAATTAAAAAAACTTTTACCAAGTGCTTTTAGACCATTGACGACATTCATAAATCAGGTGTACATATCTCCAATGGTCTCGCTTATTTTCATGTGAAATAATTCATAGCTATGAATCAAAAGATTAATTTTTGACTCCTTAACCCTACTTGTGCCTTCGTGTGTGATTTTAAGTGTGTCCCAAATGTCATAAGTAGTTTCACAAATAGAAACCCGATTGAATTCATTTTTATCCAAAGCACAAAACAAAGCATTCATAGCTTTGGCATTCAAAGAGAAAGTCTTCTTCTCTAAATCGTTGCATTCGTTCATTGGATTAGAAGACTTTTAAAATCCGTTTTCAACAATATTCTATAACTCGAAATCCATATAAATCAAGAAAATCCTCATTCTAGTTTTCTAATATGTGCAATTCGTCTCATTGAATATAGGAGGATATATGATAGAATAACCCTCTTAATTGTCAGCAAAAATCATCTCTCTTAGGTTTTAAACCAAATTGAGAGTAACATTGATCTGATACCAATTGTTAGAATCAAGTTGGGAGTAAGAGGAGGGGGGGGGGGGGGGGGAGGGTGGGGCGGCGACGGGTGTGTGTAAATTATGCGTACATTAAAGACGATTGTAATTCAAAATCTTTCTGAGTTGATAAGAACATATCAATGAAATCATATCGAGAAGATATCAACTTTAAGTAAATGTAAAGTACAGAAAGCAATTAAGTGATAAAAGTAAGTAGCAAGGAAAGAACACATCATTTTTATAGTGATTCGGTTGTTGTGACCTAAGTCCACTTTCGATTCCTCCTCGGTCGAGATCACCGGCTTCCACTATTGATCTTCCTTCAATAGGCGAAGATCAATCACCCCTTTTACAAATCTTTTCTACTTTTAACAGGTTCAGGAGTTAACCTTTTTATAATTCGCTCACTTCTCCTTATACAAAATTCTAAGCTAGAACCGATAGAGGTGAACTCTCAAAAGATTACAATAGTGGTTTTACAAATACCTTAGTTTTTTTTCACTTTTCTATGCTCCACAAGCAGAAAAGTGTAGGGTATTCATAGGTCTCAATTGACTTCAAAATTAGAGCCAAACAAGGTCTCATCCCGGATTTTAGGGTACTAGCAATACCACCACCTGTGCTGGGCAGTACCACCGCTAGTACTTTCTGACACTAGATGGTACCATTGCTTAGTCTAGCGACACTATCGCTAGACAAAGTCTCGGCTACTGGACCTAGGCAGTACCATCGCCTGCCTGAGCACTACCACCGCTTGGCAGCATTAACTGACAGCGATACCACCGCCCATACCTCTTGGGAGACTGAGCCATGTGTTGAATCTCGAATTTTAATGATGAAACTAATTGATTGTGTTTTATTGTCTAATTATGTTTTGAGTTACGTAGGTCTACTATCGATCAGGATTAGACAATTGATGCTAGAGGAATTAACATTACGTTGGGTGACACGTCAAGATATTGGATATTGAGCCGGAGGTTCGGTCGACAATCGGTAGAAGGCTTCGGACGTCGGGCATCGGACCAAGAAGAGCGGAGTTACACCAAGTCAACCACCGGTTGGGCAATAAGCCATAAGAGAGGACAATGCACCGAAGAATTAGATGAAGCACCGACCAATGATGTGTCGGGCAACTGAATGTCAATTCGCATTGTAATAACTGTCTAGATCGAAGTAGCGTTTTTGTTTGTGTGTGTGTAGGATTAACTACGATAACGATGAAGACATAAAGCAAAACAAAATATCGGAAGATAAGTGTGATGGATCGTTGAGAGTTCGAGAGTTAAATGAAAGTCCGAAGATTTGTTGGGAGTGTTGCCGGAACTAGCCGAGAACGAGTAGGGAGCTTGTCGAAGGGTTTTCGGAAGTTCGCTGGAAGGTTCATCGGAAGTTCACGAAGCTTACCAAGAAAGATCGGAGCTTGCCAAAGAAGCTCATTGGAACTCGTCAAGATTATCGTGAAGTCCAGGAGCTTACCGGGAGTCCACAGAATGGTTTCTGAGGGTTCATCGAAAGACCGCCAGAAGTTCGCCGAAAGAAGTCTTGACTTGTTAGACTTTGTAATAGCTTAGGAAATATCTTTAATTTCGTAGTTAATATGTTAATTTGGGTTAGAATTAGGTGTTAATCCTATAACCCAAGTAGAGGTCAATTGGGCCCGATAATGGACTAGTTTAAGCCGAGTTTTAGGCCCAACCAGTGAAGCTGGAAGAGCCCAGGCTGTGGCACCACCCAGTGGCCAAGAGCCCAGGCAGTGTCATCGCATGGTTGGGGCGGTGGCACCGTCCAGTGCCCAAGAGCCCAGGCGGTGGCACCTGGTACAGCCGATGTTAGTGTCCAGTTGAGTGGTGCTCGTTAGTGTTAGGCGGGCGGTGGTAATTCAAATTTGGGCTCTAAATTTGAATCCTCTTGGGATCTATAAATATCCCAAGTGTTCTTGCTTGAAGAGCAAAAAGAGTGCAAGAAAACTAAGGGAAAACTCTGTCATTTGAAGTAGAAATCCCTCCTCCAAAAGTTTAGAAGTATTCTTAAGAGAGGTGTTGAGGGAAGCTTTGTAAACAGAGTTTGTAAAAGGGAGTTTGTCTTCACCCGTTAGAAGGAAGGCAGCTAGTGGAAAGCTGGTGGCCTCAAGCGAAGAGGAATCGAGAGTGGATGTAGGTCGGATGACCGAACCACTATAAAAACGATTTACGTTTATATTCTTACATTTACCTTTCTGCAAACTATCTTTTCTTCACTATTCAATTTACTCATCGTTTCCTTCTTCCTCTTTAAACACTCCTTGCTTTAAGCACTTTCTATTATGCTTTAATTGAAATCAATTTTAGTCAAAAACATGATTTCTATCGTATGAAGTTTTGAAAGTTATTTTAAATCGTAGAAATTTATCATTCTTTACCACTGCACTAATTCACCCCCCCTCTCTTAGTGTCACTCATCCCTAACAATTGGTATCAAAGCTTCGTTATTTCTCTTTCGGATTCACACTCGCGAGAAATGGCTCTTAATGGCTTTCAAGAGGGTTTTTCGATTGTTCGTCCACTGTTCTTTAATGGTTCGGACTATACATATTAGAAAACTCGAATGAGAGTTTTCTTGATTTCTCTCAATTTAAACTTATGGAATATTATTGAAAATCATTTTCAACTTTTCTCTAAACCGATGAACGAATGGTCGGATTTGGAGAAAAGGTCTTTTTCTTTGAATGCAAAGGCTATGAATGCCTTATTTTGTGCCTTAGACAAAAATAAGTTCAATCAGATTTCTACGTGCAAAACGGCTTTCGATATTTAGCGGACACCTGAAATCATGCACGAGGGAACTAGTAGAGTTAAAGACTCGAAAGTAAACCTCTTATTGCATGATTTTGAGCTCTTCCAAATGACAACAAGCGAGTCTATCGACGACATGTATACCTGTTTGACAGATGTCGTCAATAGTCTAAGAGCTCTTGGTAAATCGTTTTTGGATTTTGAACTCATAAACAAGATCTTAAGATCCCTTCTAAAAAGGTGGGATCCTAAAGTAACCGCAATACAAGAGGATAAAGATTTAAATAATTTACCTATTGAAGAACTAATTGGCTCACTAATGACATATGAAATGAGCATTCTAGAATATTTTGAACTCATTGAACACTTGAACCACCTTTCAAAGAACAAGAAGGAGTTGAAACTTCGGACAAATGAATACCACTTGAGTGATGACTCAAGTGATGAGGATATTGAACACATAATAATGAATGTTAACAAGTTCAATAAATAAAAATTAAAAAATATAAATGAACTTGAACGGAGAAAGATACCAAAGGAGAAGAAAAAGGCTTGCAAAGAAAAATCAAGTAAAGAAGAGGTGAAATGTGCTTTGACGGGCTTCGACTACAAGGTAAGCAACTTAACTCTCTTGAATTATTTTGAAATTATATGATGTTTTTCATGAGTGCTTAATTTAATTAGTAGGAAATATAAATTATTTTAAAAAATTATACTATATTTTTTCCTTCTAAAAATTTTCAAAAATTAAAAATTTATACAATGATTGCATGATAATGCTTAAAACATCAAATCTTTTGTGAATGATAATTCTTGTATAAGAAAAATTTCATGTATGCTTTCCGTATTGATTTTCGACTTTAAACATCATGCACATCTATGTATGTTATTCTTGAAAGTGTTTTGATGATAAATGCTTGTATCATGCTTATAATATGAAATCTTCTATTTTAGATTAATTGGTCTAAATTATTTTTATGATGAAATTTTTAGATGTCATGTCATATATTTTTGTTATGAAACTTGAGTTTCAGTTTTAAACTTGATACACATCTTTTATACAAAAGAAATGAGCTTGTTTATATGTAATATATCTATGTTGCTCTTTATAAAATTCCCGAATGAAAGATTTTGATGATTTTTTTTTGGAATTACATAATGATGCTCTCGATGCTAAAAGTGATACATGACTATAGAGTTCTCACGCTAAACTAGAATCATGTAAGATGGTAAACATCTTGTTATAGCTAACCATAATGAAAGAAAGAGCTTTAGAATTAAAATGATTTTGATGATGTTTTAAAAAAAATCATGGTCGATAATGATATAAAATGAAAATGTATGTGTATGTTGATGGTTTTGTATCGGTTTTTGGTTTTAAACATGATGCACATCTTCTATACTAAAAACAATTCATATATAAAAATGAAAAATATACTATCATAATGCTTTATGATTGATATGTTTTGTCTTGATGGTTTCGATGACAAAACGTATATTTTGGAATTTATACATGAAAATTTGAACATGCTTACATGAAATCAATTGTGTGAAATGGAAATGTATTTTCTATCCTATTGAGATTAATGAATTCATTTTACTAATCTTGTGAATCTCATAAAAATAAACATAATAAATATTTTGGATAATAAATGAGTGTTGGGAAATCCTTCAGGGGAGCGACATCACATGCGCAGTGGAAGAACATAAAACAAAACCCTAGATTTTCCATAGAAAGTTTTCATCGTCGTGCGAAGATCGGTGCGTCAAAAATAAATCCGTAAAACTACACGTGTAAAAGAAGATACCTAGGGAGATCGTATATCCCTGAATTCTTGTAGATCTGTGGGAGAGGATGAAGGAGGTCAAGCGTCCTCCTCTCTAGCGGTATCCATACGGCAAGGATTGCAACGATGCTCCTCTCTTTCTGGGGAGAGGAGAATAGGAGGTGGCTACCAAAAGAAACCCTCAGCCTATAGAGCTTTGGTTCCATCCTATTTATAGAGGCCCCTTGAAAACCCTAATGGATCTTTTGCCTTATTGGGTATTGGATCTCCATCCAATTACCCAAGCATCTTGGATTAGTGGGTCTCTACCCAATAATCTCTTATTAGCAATTATTGGATCTCATCTCAGGATCCAATAATTCAAGGGCTTAATGGATATCCAATAAGATAGGAGGTTCAACAGATATCTCATATCCGAACCTCTACTCGTCGCAACACCTATCATATGTGTGTAACCCTCTAGGCCCAATATCGAGCTGGCCGTGAGTCATACTTGTCAGAACTCCTTCTAACTTAGTGAATTATTATCTCTATAATAATTCACCTAACTCATCGACTGCGGACATACTAGGCCACTACGCCGTAGCCCCTAGACGATACAGGGGAATACAATCCTTTGGACCTATCTGTCCTCAGTTGCCATGTATCTATAGTCCCTCATCTATCCAATATCCCAAAGACCCTATACCAGGCACGGTGCTGTCAGGCCCATATGCTCTCTCATCGAGTCTTGCTCTTGTCGGATTCTCCCGAAGAACTCTTTCTCAATCTGAATAACCTTGGTCAAGGATTTGTTCGAGCAAGAACACATGGGATATTCCTCTCATGATACCGAGAGTGGATGATCCTCTATTGACACTTAATAGCCCTCGTAAGATTGGCTACCACTCTCAATAACCGGTTGTACTAGATCTGGAACTTTCCAAACCTATAAGTCCGGTATCAAAGAGTGGAGTACTCATATAAGACATCCTTGGTGTCTCAAGTCTAAGGACCAGATACACTACTGGGACTACGGAATCACTGTCTAACGTGAGGTATCAATAAGCCTCCAGCATTCCGTAGACGGATCAATCAGTGAACTTATTCTCCAATGAGCACCTGCACTATACCCTTAGTGTCCCCACACAAATAGCTATGAGATCAACTACCTCCATCATATGGACGGGTATACAGTACACGAGTCTATCTGATTATCTCGATGTCCTTCTCGAGTAACCTATGACCAGGACAATTCAGGGTCTGTGTTTAAAGGTGAATCGGTCTCATTATCGTGATCTCATCACGATCCGATTCCTATTGCATAGATCCAAAGACATCACAATATATGCAACACGCATGATAAAGTGATAAAACGCTTAATAATAAGCAAAGAGAAAAAATACATATCAAGTCACAAGTGCCATCACTCATGTGATTGGCTTGCTGGGCACATATGACTAGCAATAAGTGTATCATGCATTTGGATTTCTCTTAAAATTTACTTTTTGGATCTATACGATGATACATAAATCTAGCATTAAAAGACAAAAGCATGCTTATATGAAATAAATCATAAAAAGAAAATGCATGATTCTTGGATTTTTTTATTATTTTTGATGAATCCATGTGAATCTCTTGAATCGAATCTTTTGGAAAATACCACATGCTTAATGTGATTCGACTTAATGATCATTATGATGAAATTTGTCTTTCCATCTTGAATGTTGATATTTCTTTTTAAGAGAAAGACATGCTTATAAGAAGCAAATCACATGAATAGAAATTTATAAAAATGAAATGTAATCCTCTATCTTATCGATTTTTTTAATAAATCTATGCTTGTCATGTATAAATTTATTGAATGTGATTTTTGAGGATGATTTTAGATTTAAAAATTATTAGATTCATATTTACGACATAAGATATATTTTAAATATGAATCATGCTTCAATCATGTTCAATGTTTCACTCATGTTCTATTGAACATTTTAAATTTTAACGTTAAATGTTCAATGTCCTCAACATTGTCCTCCTATAATTCTTTTTGATTTACTAAAGAGTAGAACCTACCAAATGAATCATGAATGAATCACTTATCGATATATCTTTTTGAAATATCTTTTTTAATGTGATGTTGATAACTTGAGATATCTTTTGGAATTCATGACACGAGATTTAGCCTTTGTCTTAAACATTCATGCTTGTATTTATTCGATATAAAAAAGACAAAGGTATGTTCATACGAAATCAATGCAAATCACTAAAAGAGAAATATATGTTTCTTGAACATCTCTCTTTCTCTAAAGTTTTGGGTTTTTCAAATAAAAGACAAGTGATAAATTCATTTATGATATTTTATAAATCACTTAAATTATGAATGAGATTTTGATGATATGATAATAACTTTGTTCATATTAAGAATATTACAAATGATAATTTGATTATGAGTCTTGATTTGACGAATTAATTTGAATGAGATTTTGTTTCAACCGAATTATGAACTTTCTTTTGACGTCTTGACTTGAGAAATTTCAAGAAATGTGATTATTACTTGATATTTGATATTTGAAATTTCTCATAAAATGTGATCTTGATGAGAATTCCTATACATGAATCAAGCTGCTCTTTGTGCTATATCTTTTCAAATGAATCATGAGCCTTGATATCATATATTTCATAATATTGAAATGATAAGATTTCTTTGCCTTGTATGTCTTATGTGATGATTTCAAATGAATCATGTCCTTCTTGAATTTTCTTGATATCATGACATGATTTCTTTATATGGATTGAAATCTTTAGCCATTAAGTCCTCCACTTCATTTTGACAATAACTAAGGGGGAGCTAGTTGGCTTGAATATTGAATTCATATTCATGACTTGAATTTTGATGATAGAAACATTTATGTCAATATTTGTTTCTAATATCTCATTTTCTATTTTGATGAAAAAGAAAATTAATTACAACATTGCATCCTCCCTTCTTTTTGAGAATGATAAAGGGGAAGAAAAATTGCTAGCTTAAAGCAAAATTACTAGCATGGAGAAAACTTGCTAGCTTGAGTATCACAAAAAAAAGTGGCAAACAGTAGCTAGCTAGAACTTGCAAAGAATTGCAATCTTGCATATCGCAAAGGAAGCAAAGAAAGTGCAACTTACACATCTCAAAAAAAGAAGAAAAAATTACTATCTTACTTATTTTTAGTAAGGATTTGAATTTAAATGGTATGATTGGATGTTGTATTGCAAAGCTATGCTTAAATGTTGTATGATATGATTAATAGCTAGTGTATTGTAAAACTTGCATATCTTATAAACTAGCTATGATGCAACTTCTCCTTTTTGTTGATGACATAGGGGGAGAAGTAGATTGATGACTTCATGCATTGAATTGAATATTTTATATATTTGCATGATGAATTTATGTTTCTTATAATATATGATGAATGTTGCTTGGATTTGGGATCATCCAAGGTTTTTATCAATGACATATTGATAGGGGGAGTTTGGTTAAACTCTGGGGAGTTATGGTTAACTCCATTAGTTATTAATTAGTTGTTATCATCAAAAAGGGAGAGATTGTTAAGTCTCGGATTTTGATGATGAAACTAATTGATTATGTTTTATTGTCTA
Source organism: Musa troglodytarum (assembly GCA_023547065.1). Lineage (NCBI taxonomy): Eukaryota > Viridiplantae > Streptophyta > Magnoliopsida > Zingiberales > Musaceae > Musa > Musa troglodytarum. Next base: position 12,505,381 of record CP097509.1, on the reverse strand, counting down.
ATTACGTTTTGAGTTACGTAGGTCTACTATCGATCAGGATTAGACAGTTAACACTGGAGGAATTGACGTTGCGCCGAGTGATCACATCAGGATATTGGATGTCGAGCCAAAGGTTCAGTTGACAATTGACAAAAGGCTTCGGACATCGGGGTTGAGGAGGTCAATCGTCGATTGGGCAACAAGCCGCAAGGGAGGACGATGTGCCGAAGAATCAGACGAAGTGCCGACCAATGACGTGTCGGGCAACTAAATGTCAATTCGCATTGTAATAACGATATCAATTTGTTTATGTGTGTAGAATTAACTACGATAACGATGAAGACATAAAGCAAAACAAAGTGCCGAAAGACAAGTGTGATGGATCGTTGGGAATTTGAGAGTTCAACGAAAGTCCGAAGATTCGTTGGGAGTGTTGCCGGAATTGGCCGAGAACGAGTAGGGAGCTTGCCAAAGGGTTTTCGAAAGTTCACCGGAAGGTTCGTCGGAAGTTCGCGAAGCTTGCCAAGAAAGATCGGAGCTTACCAAAGAAGCTCGTTGGAACTCGCCAAGATCATCGTGAAGTCCAGGAGCTTGCCGGGAGTCCATAGAATGGTTTCCGAGGGTTCATCGGAAGACCATCGGAAGTTCGCCGGAAGCTCGTCGGAAAAGTCTTGACTTGTTAGACTTTGTAATAGCTTAGGAAATGTCTTTAATTTCGTAGTTAGCATATTAATTTCGGTTAGGATTAGGTATTAATCTTATAACCCAAGTAGAGGCCAATTAGGCCGAATAACGGATTGGTTTGGGTCGAGTTTAAGGCCCAACCAATGAAGCTGGAAGAGCCCAAGCGGTGGCATCGGTAGGCTGTGGCGGTGGCACCGCCTAGTGGCTGAGAGCCCGTGCTGCACCGTCGGTAGGCGGTGGCATTACCCTGCAGATAGTGTCGATGTCGGGTCGATCGGTGGTACCGCCGAAAGCGGTGGTACCATCGGAATGCCGAAGTCCGAGGTAATTCAAATTTGGGCTCCAAATTTGAATCCTCTTGGGGTTTATAAATACTGTAAGTGTTCTTGCTTGAAGAGCAAGAAGAGTGCAAGAAAACTAAGGGAAAACTCTGTCATTTGAAGTAGAAATCCCTCCTCCAAAAGTTTAGAAGTATTCTTAAGAGAGGTGTTGAGGGAAGCTTTGTAAACAAAGTTTGTAAAAGGGAGTTTGTCTTCGCCCGTTGGAAGGAAGGCAGCTAGTGGAAAGCCGATGGCCTTAAGCGAAGAGGAATCGGGAGTGGATGTAGGTCGGATGTTCGAACCACTATAAAAACGGTTTGTGTTTATGTTCTTGCATTTACCTTTCTATAAACCATCTTTTCTTTACTGCTCAACTTACTCATCATTGTCTTCTTCCTATCTAAACACTCCATACTTTAAGCACTTTCCATTACACTTTAATCAAAATCGATTTTAGTCAAAAACGTGATTTCTATCGTATAAAGCTTCAGAAGTTGTTTTAAATTATAGAAATTTATCGTTCTTTACCGCTGCACTAATTCATCCCCCCTCCCCCCCTCTTAGTGCCACTCAATCTCTAACACCATGAGCAGTTCCACTACTAGACAGGTTCCATGTTACTATTTGGGCCATTAGCCTGGCACAAACCAATCTTGATTCGGGCCCAATTGGCCCCTAATTAAGTTAGTGGGATTATCTCCCAATCATAACTCAAATTAAGTCTTAACTATGATAATTAAGATATTAATAAAGTAAATTAAGTCCAATATATCAAATATTCTTCCGATGAAATATCGACAAGCTTCAGCGATCTTCTGGCGGACTTCTGACGGACTCTCGACGATCTTCCGACAGACTTCCAGCAAGCTCTTAACGAACTCTCGATGATCTTTTCAGCGAACTCTCGATGAACTTCTCAGTGAGCTTCCGACGAACTTCTTGGTGAGCTCCGACGAACTTGTTGGTTGTAGGTGCCCTACAAGACAATCACGTGAGTGATGGCACCTGTGACATGTTACGTCGATCTCTTCACATATTATTATTGTCATTTTCTCATATTATCTAGATAAATATTGTGATGTCCATAGATCTGTGCAATGAGAATCGGATTGTGATGAGATCACGATAATGAGATCGATATACCTTTAAACACAGATCCTAAATCATCCTGGTTATAGGTTACTCGATGAGGACATCAAGATAACCGGATAGACTGGTGCGTTGTATACTCGTCTATATGATGGAGGTGATTGGTCTCATAGTCGCTTGTGTGGGGACACTAGAGGTACAGTGCAGGTGCTTATTAGAGAATGAGTTCACTGATTGATCCGCTTACAAAATACTGTATGGTTAATGATACCTAATGTCAGACAGCGATTCCGTAGTCCCAGTAGTATGTCTGATCCTTAGACTTGAGGCACCAAAGATGCCTTGTTTGAGTACTCCATTCTTTAACGCTGGACTTACAGGTTTGGAGAGCTCCAGATCTGGTATAGTTAGTTCTTGGGAATGGTAGCCTGTAAGGATCGGAGCGGCACTAAGAGGGGGGGGGGGGTGAATTAGTGCAGCGGATTAAAATAAATAAAGCTTGAAAACCGATTTCGGAAATTTGCTTAATAACTTGATTCACCGAAAGAGACTTTAACTTGAAAATATTCAGGTAAATGAAAGTTGAAGTAGGGAGAAGAAATCCGATAAGTTTGCGGCTTAAGAAATTTACGATGCAGAATTTTAAGTACTCACACAGCAAGTAAATGCAGCGATGTACAATGGTTCGGTCAAATGACCTACGTCCACTCTTGAAGCCTCCTCCAATGAGGCTCCCAACTTCCACTAGCAAGTCTCTTGAAGGGGAAGGACCAAACACCCCTTTACAGCCTTTTACAAGAGGTTCCCTTTCTTTACAGAATTTTTACAAGTAGAAGAAGGAGGTGAACACTTGAGCAATTGAAAGCAGGAATTAGCTATAGCTTAGACTCAATTCTAACACTGCAAAAGGTAACCCAACCAGCTAGAAGTAAAGGGGTATTTATAGAGCTTTTTGGATTCAAAAATCCCGCTAAAAAAAAGTCTTGTCCGAAATTTTGGACTGTAAGCGGTACTACCGCCTGACACACCTTTGCGTGTGTTTATGTGCTGGCGGTACTACTGCCTGACACAAGTGGTTGCAACCACACACTGAGCGGTGCCACACTTTGCTGGCGATACTCTGCTGGGTTGATCAGCAGGCGGTGCTACCGCCGGCCCTTGCCAGAAACTATATGGGCCTCACCTTTACAATAAAGGCCCAATTGGCCCAATACAGGTCTGGATCGTATTAACGCCTAATCTATACCCTAATTAAGTGCTAACTATAATCTTCTAAAGCCAAATTATACCAACACCATCAAGTTATCTTCCAAGAGCTTTCGGCGATCTTAGGCGGACTTAGACAATCCCTCAGTTCCTTCCTACGACTCCTAGCTAGCTCCCGGATTCTATGGTGAGTTCAACAAGTCTTTGGCACCCTTCCGAACCTTCTCAGTTATCTCCGCAAACCTCCGACGATCTTTCCGGCGAACTTCCGAAACCTTCGGCAAGTCCCCGATTTCATCTCGGTTGATTCCGGTAGTACTTCCGATGATCCTTCGGACTTCTGGTGGACTCTTGAACGTCCAATAACTTGACTCCGGTAATTTGCTCTATCATAGTTAATCCTGCACACTTATCTCAAAAATGGATTAGATCAAATAACCATCAATTGACTTCATCATCAAAATCCGAGATTCAACAATCTCCCCCTTTTTGATGATGACAATCAATTGATGACGGAGTTATTCTTAACTCCCCCTATCTATAAGCCATATAATGAGAAAGTAAAAACATTTGAATTCAACCAAAACCGATAAGTTACTTGGGTTGAACTTATCATCATGCTCAGTTAGCATGAGGTTTCATTCGTAAGCAATATCAAAGCATGACATTTATCATTTCGTCAAAAGTAACTAAAAAATTTGAGATTACAATAAGGATCTCATGATTGAAAAAGCGTGACACCATATCAGATAAATCATGAGATGAAAACTTGTCATATCAATCAAAAGATGACATCATGATATAGTTAGAATCTTTCAACTATATATTTCAATTGCAATGTAATGTATTGCATTACTTTTTAAGGATTACAACCTGTTTTTGACACAAAGCATGACAAGAGCAATTGAATTGCAATAACAAATCTTATGAGACATTTTTCACTATATAAGGCATTTTTCAATACAATGCATGATATTTATCAAGTCATTAAATTATTTTGCTCATAAAGGCCACATTCAACAAGTCATCAATTTCATATTTTTCTCCCCTTTTGTCATCAACAAAAATTGGAGTACTAATAGTCAATACTTTGATAATGACAAAATAACAAATTTACAACATGAATTTTCAGCATATTAAGTCATGAATTCAAGAGAGTAAAAAATCATGATAAGAGAGAAAAAGATGATAAGCAAGCAATTAATAATGATAAGCAAGCTAACATACTTTGCGACATGCAAGTTAGCTTCCTTTCAATTCTTCTCTTTTGTAACTAGGTTTCGCCTTTGCAAGCTATCAACTTTTTGTTAGCAATTATGTATATTCACTTTAAACATATATGCTAACTTTTCATTAAACATACAAACATAACAGCATGGCAAGTGTAACATTCCAAATTTTTGAAATTTTATATTTTACCTTTTTTTTTAGATGGTCAAGATAGCAATATTTGCATCCTTTGAGATAGCAATCCTTAACTTCTTGTGAAATTGCAAGGTAGTAATTTTTCTCCCCCTTTATCTTTGTCAAAAAGAAGGGAGGACTAAATGGCTAAAAATTTCAATCATTATACAAGCCATTTTTCATATCAATTATAAATTTGCATCAATGAAAAATATACATCAATTGTTCAACCATTACATGATGCAAATAAGACAACAATGCAAAGAAATCATGTCATGAAGGATATCAATATATAAATTCAACAAGGATCAAAACCAATAGATATCATTCATGATTCATAATTTTCTTTTCAGCAAGATCAAAATTCATATTTATCAATTTTTAATTCAAGATAAATATCATACAACCAAGAATTATGATATATAAAAGCATATCAATATGAAGGATCAAATCATGATTACAAGTGCTAACATATTTTCTTTTCATTCACTTTCAAGCCATGATAAAAGATATGCAACCTAGAATCATGATGCATAAGAGCATAGCATTCTCATAGATCAAGTCATGATTCAATGATTCTTCATCATAAAGCAAATTTTATTTATCAAATATTCAATTTACCATACAAGGCAAAGAAATCATATCACTTCTAGGATCATGAAATATATGACATCAAGGCTCATGATCCATTTGAAAAGATATAGCACAAAGAGTAACTAGATTCATGTATAAGAATTCCAAGTATCAAATATCAAAATATCAAGACTTGGATTATGACAAAGCTCATTCAAGTTCGAATCATCAAAATCATTAACATAGTTTGTGAGATTCACAAATTACATAAACTTGAATTAATTTTCTCTTTAGTAACTGATAAAAAGAAGTAATCATTTTCGAGATTCAAAATGCTAGCAATCTGCATTAATCATGACAAGTGATATATCAAAAGTCTACATCATTATTTCAATCAACAAGTCATGAAGCATACAAAGTAGTATTGAAACATGAGAGAAAAGTTCAAATTATCAAATCATAATCAATAAGTTAAGAGAAAATAATTTATGATTCATTTGGATTTTTCTTCAACAACATGGGAGAATCATGGTATGAAGTGAGAGATCTTAAAAGACTCAAGTTATCAAGATCATAATGTAGTTTAAGCTCATTCAAATCAAATTATTAACTTGAATCATCAAAATCAATTTCGAGATTCACAAAATATCATGAAATCATTAATCTCGATAAGATAGGAAAAATATCTTCTTTTTAAGTTGTTTGTTTCATACAAATGTGCTCATGTTTCTAAAATAAGTATCAAATTCAAGATCAAAACATGAGTTTGTCATCAAGATATAATGCCTTTAAATACTCATGATATCATAAAATCATTAAGCATGACAACCAACTATCATTATCAATGATGATTACATAAGGTATGTCTAATTATTTATATGAAAGTCATCATTGTATTACTTTGAAATATAAGTTATCATTTAGCCCATTAAGATCAAAAGCATTACACGTAAAGCATCATGATAGTGCAATTTCTCATTTTTTATGTGTTCCATTTCAAGTGATTTGACATTCATATGAGTATACTCATGTTTTTCATATAGGTCCAAAGAGCAAATTTCAAGAGAAATCATTAAGACCGAAAACATGAGACATATTTTTTTAAAATATTCATCATGTTTATTTTCATGAGATTCACAAGTCTCATTACATGAATTCATTCATCTCACTAGAATGAAAAAAATACATTTTCATTTTAAGCAATTTGATGTGAGCATATTCAAAATTTTTATGAAAACATGTATCAAAACAAAACACAAGCTTAGTCATAAAACGTCAAGACCAAATACATAAAAATGATAGCACAATTTCAATTTTTATGTTAAAAGGCCATGTTCAAATTTTTGCCAAAATCATGCATCTATTTATAGATTCTAAAAATAAGTTTCATCATCACAATATGACACTTCATTACTTCAAAAGCTCATGCATGATATAAAATCATTAAGCATCATATTTAGAGACAATGTAAACCATCAAGATACTCATGCATGGGTTGATTCTATTAAGTGTCTAAACATTATCACAAATCATACAATCATCATTTATATTTTTACTTTTCAAAAGTACTATAAAGAAAAGCATAGTATAATTTTTAAAATATTTTTTTTAATTTCTAAAAACATAAGAAAAGCAAAAAAAGAAAATCCTACTAACTAAGTTAAGCATTCATGGAAAGCATCATGTAATTTCAAAATAAGGTAGAAGCAACTTGGGTGAGTTTCTTACCTTATTGTCGAAAACTGTCAAAGACCATTTTGCCTCTTCTCTACTTGATTCTTCTTTGTAAACCTTCTTCTTCTTCTTTGGTCTCTTTCTCCATTCAAGTTCATTGTTTATTTTAGATTTTTATTTCATGAATTTATTAAGATTCATTAAAAGTTCAATGTCCTCATTGTCCTCATCACTTGAGTCATCACTCAAGGGGCATTCATTTGTCCGATGTTCTAAATCCTTCTTGTTCTTTAGAAGGTGGTTCATATGTTCATCATGTTCCAAATATTCGAAAAAACTCATTTCATATATCATCAATGAACCGATTAGTTCTTCCAATGAAAAATTATTTAAATTTTTAGTTTCTTGTATTGCAGTTACTTTTGGATCCCAACTCTTTGGGAGGAATCTTAAAATCTTGTTAGTGAGTTCAAAATTCGAAAAACATTTACTAAGACTTTTCAAGCTATTGACGACATCCATGAAGCGAGTGTACATATCGTCGATAGTTTCGCTCGGTGTCATTCGGAATAGCTCAAAATCATGCAATAAGAGGTTTACTTTCGAGTCTTTAACTCTACTAGTTCCCTTGTGCGTGATTTCAAGTGTTCGCCAAATATTGAAAGCCGTTTCGCACATTGAAATCTGATTGAACTCGTTCTTGTCTAAAGCGCAAAATAAGACATTTATAGTCTTTGCATTTAAAGAAAAAGACCTTTTCTCCAAATTCGACTATTCATTCATCGGTTTAGAGGAAGGTTGAAAGCCATTTTCGATGATGTTCCATAAATCCAAATTCATTGAAAGCATGAAAACTCTCATTCGAGTTTTCCAATATGTGTAGTCCGAACCGTTAAAGAACGGTGGACGAAAAACCGAAAAGCCCTCTTGAAAACCATTTAGAGCCATTTCTCACGGGTGTAAGTTTGAAAGAGAAAGAACGTGGCTCTGATACCAATTGTAAGGATCGGAGCGGCACTAAAAGGGGGGGGGTGAATTAGTGCAGCGGATTAAAATGAATAAAGCTTGAAAACAGATTCCGAAAATTTGCTTAAGAACTTGATTCACCGAAAGAGACTTTAACTTGAAAATATTCAGGTAAATGAAAGTTGAAGTAGGGAGAAGAAATCCGATCAGTCTGCGGCTTAAGAAATTTACGATGCAGAATTTTAAGTACTCACACAACAAGTAAACGCAGCGATGTATAGTGGTTCAGTCAGATGACCTACGTCCACTCTTGAAGCCTCCTCCAATGAGGCTCCTAACTTCCACTAGCAAGTCTCTTGAAGGGGAAGGACCAAACACCCCTTTACAACCTTTTACAAGAGGTTCCCTCTCTTTACAGAATTTTTACAAGTAGAAGAAGGAGGTGAACACTTGAGCAATTGAAAACAGGAATTAGCTATAGCTTAGACTTAATTCTAATACTGCAAAAGGTAACCCAACTAGCTAGAAATAAAGGGGTATTTATAGAGCTTTTTGGATTCAAAAATCCCACTCAAAAAAAGTCTTGTCCGAAATTTTGGACTGTAGGCGATACTATCGCCGCACCGGCAAAGATACCGCCCGACACACCTTTGCGATGTGTGTGTCAGGCCGTGGTACTATCGTCATTACGTGGTTGCAACCACCTATCAGCGGTGCCATCGCTGCACGGTACTACCGCCTGGGTTTGGTCAACAAGCGGTGCTACCGCCTGGGTCCGGCGATGCTACCGTCGGCCCTTGCCAAAAACTGTATGGGCCTCACCTTTGGCCCAATACAGCCCAATAAAGGCCCAATTGGCCCAATACAAGTCTAGATAGGATTAACACCTATTCTATACCTTAATTAAGTGCTAACTATGATCTTCTAAAGCCAAATTATACCAACACCATCAAGTTATCTTTCGAAGAGCTTTCCGGTGATCTTCCGACGGACTTCCGACAATCCCTCGGATTCCTTCCGGCGGACTCCTAGCTGGCTCCCAGATTCTATGGCGAGTTCAACGAGTCTTTGGCACCCTTCTGAACCTTCTCGGTTATCTTCGCGAACCTCCGACGATCTTTTCGGTGAACTTCCGAAACCTTCGACAAGTCCTCGATTTCATCTCGGTTGGCTCCGGCAGCACTTCTGATGATCCTTCGGACTTCTGATGGACTCTTGAACTTCCAGCAACTTGACTCTGGTAATTTGCTCTATCATAGTTAATCCTGCACACTTATCTTAAAAATGGATTAGATCAAATAACCATCAATTGACTTCATCATCAAAATCCGAGATTCAACATAGCTAACCTTACGAAGGCAATTGTGTGTCAATAGAGGATCATCCACTCTTGGTATCGTGAGAGATATATCCCGCGTGTGCTCGCTCAAACAAAATCCCTAGCCAAGGTCATTCGGATTGAGAGAGAAGGAGTTCTCTGGGAGAATCTGATTAGAGCGAGACTTGAACAGGATTCCGTATGGGCCTGACTTTACCATGTCCAATATACAGTCTCTGAGATATTAGATGGATGATAGACTATAGATACATGGTAACTGAGGACAGATAGGTCCGATGGATTATATCCCTCTGTACTATTTGGAGACTATGGCGTAGTGGCCTAGTATGTCTATAGTCGATGAGTCGAGTGAATTATTATGGAGATAATAATTTACTATATTAACCTCACTCACAATTCGACCTCGATGAGAGGGTCACAGACATAAGATATATGTTGCGACGAGTAGAGGTACGGATATGAGATATCTGCAAAGCCCTTAGTTTGGATCTTGTGGATGAGATCCAATTGGATAATTGGATAAGATCTAATTGGATGAGATCAAATTGGATTCTATGGATAAGATCCAATGAGATCCAACTGGATAGAGATTCAGTATGAATAGGATCTGTTAAGAATAAGCTTCCTCCACCTCTATTAATAGGAGGAACCTCGTAGTTCATAGGCTGAGAACTCTTGGTAGTCATCCTCTTATTCTCCTCAGTCTTCTCTCCTCCTCCTTAGCTCCGGCAGCCTTGTGGTGCACGTGGAGAGAGATCTTGCGGTGATCTGAGGAGCGTCGTTGTTGCATCCGCTGTGTGGATTACCGCTAGAGAGGAGTATACTAGTGCTTCTTCATCCTCTTCATCGAATCTGAAATTTTTAGGGATATACGATCTCCCTAGGTAATGCTTATGGCATGATATATGCAGATTTTTCGGATTTGTGATTTATGCGCACCAATCGTCGCACGATGTCGAAGTATGTAACTATAGGAAATCCGATCTTATTTTTATTTTTCGCTGCGCATGAGATGCTGAATCTTCTAATTTCCCAACAATGGTATCAAAGCCAGGTTCATCGTGTGATGATTGGCTTATAAACTGCATGTGTTGTGATTTAGAACAATTTTGTCATTAAAATTATTGGCGCAAAAGTGGTGAGGAAGGGCAGCAATTATTGTTGCCCTTGTTGCGCTCGTAGAATGGCCAAAGGCTGCTTGCAGCCATGGCCGTGCACGCAAGGGCCGCCAGGCGGCAAAGACGCACGCTGCGCGCAGCGCCGCTTGCAAGGGGGCGGCACCGTAGGGTAATCGTCGCCATCGCGCGTGGCTGCAGCGCAGGCGTGCGGCGACAAGGCCGCCTGAGGAGGCGATGCTCGCTGGTGATTCCCCGTAGGGGTGACGCCTACGGGGCAACGCATGTGGGCGCAACGACGACACCGCCCGCAAGCACGGGAGGCGCCCCCTTCCCTCGCGGCACCCCGCACGCATGGTCGCCGCTAGCGGGGCGACGACGACCGCAGCCACACAGCTACAGAGGAGGGAATTAGGTCTTTTGAGGCAAAATATAGTTTTGCCCCTGGGAATTACAGAAATTTCAATTTTATCCTTTTTATTGAATGACCAAAATGCCTTTTAAAATTTAGAAAATTCCCTATATATCCCTGATTTCAAACTTTAGTTATTTAAAAAGTTTAAGTAACTATTATTATTTATCTAGTAATCCTATATAATATATACATATGATGTGATGTGATGTGGGAAAATGATCATGGACTTTGTGATGTGTATGTAATTATTGGGGCCTGCGAGCCTTCATTTTTCATTGATTGTCGGGCCTGCATGCCTGTAATTATGTTATAATTATCCTAGAGGTGTGACAGAAGTCTGTGGGTGGTAGCAGGACCACTGAGGCTGATTCAGATGATCACGACGCAAGGAGATGCGTTGAGGTGCCGGTAGATCCGACGATGATAAGATGGATGATCATCATGCATAGAGATGCACTGATATGCACATAGATCCTGATATAAGTGATTAGGCCTACTGACTCAAGCCTAATCATATTAGGTTGAAGTCCATGATCATCTGGTGTGCTTGTGCATGTGAATGCTATACACCTACTAGATAAGTATATATATATTTGCATGCGATGAAAATATATTAAATATGTATGTGTGTGACACGTCATATCACGAGACCGAACCTAAAACCCATCCTATGATAATATTAAGTCGATAAGCGTGAGGCAATAAAATTGACCCATGTGGCTTTTCATCGTTAGGGGTAGAAACTGATTCCCGACGTAGGCTGATTTGGTCGAGTCCCTCGAGGCTCACATATTTCACGTCTCGCTATCTTGTCTTCAACATAGAAATGTTAGCGGTGACCTGAGGACATAGTATGCTTGGTCGAGTCTCTCGAGGGTATATCACCGAATCAGACTTATCTTGTAATGATGGCGATGACTTAACTGGACATCATGGTTGGTCGAGTCCCTCGAGGCCATAGTGGTTCGAAGGCCAAATATGACGGGAATCACAATGAGTTGTGATTGACAAGAGTTGTCTACCTTTTGGGCTTAGTGTGATTGGTCGAGTCCCTCGAGATTACACTAAGATGCCGATTGGATCTCGATCCCCACTAGAAGTCTACTGGAGACTTCCGTTTCATATGTATGAGGGTGTCATGTGACTTGCTAGAAAAATTAGCGGGAGCATGTCAAGATAGAAGTCCATATCTTTATTATTTATTTTTGTGAAATCTACGTGTTATTTACTTATGTTATATCTCTTGTTTATTAGAAACATGTCATCATTAAACCCTCTACATGGCTTACTTGATGCCAACCATCTCACTGGTCCAAATTATATGGATTGGCTCCGCAACCAAAGAATAGTTCTTACAGCGGAGAAAATCATATATATCTTAGATACGGTCATGCCCCAACCTGAGGCAGAAGCTCCTCAAGAAGAGTTTGCCCAATATATAAAGTATATAAATGATTCCACTCTTGCCTAGTGTTACATGTTAGCCTCTATGACTCTTGAGTTGCAGAGACAACATAAAAACATAGATGCTCATTCCATACTCGTACACCTTCGTAAACTGTTTGAGGAATAGGGAAGAACTCAACGATATGAGATATCCAAGAGTCTCTTCTGTGCTAGAATGACTGAGGAGACATCAGTTCAGAACCATATCCTAAAGATGATAGAGTGGATTGAAAAACTCACAAGTCTAGGAATGGTCCTAGATGATAACCTGTGTGTTGATCTTATACTTCAGTTCCTATCAGATTTCTTTTCTCAGTTCATCATGAATTTCAATATGAATAAACTTAAGGTATCTCTCCCTGAGCTCCTAAATATGTTGAGAGAGGCAGAGAGCACTATCAAGAAAGAGAAATTAGTTCTTATGTTGGTGAGACTAAAAGGAAAAGGAAGGCTGGGAAAACCCTTGAGAAGGGTAAGGGCAAGGGCAAACGGGGTAAGGCAAAGGTTACCAAAATTGACCCAACAAAGGACAAAGGCCAATGCTACCACTACGACCAAGATAGGTATTGGAAGAGGAACTACAAGGCACATCTTGTAGAAAAAGTAAAATAAAAGCTTGGAAAAGCTTCAGGTACTTTTATGATCAGTCTCCATGTGTCAGATTCTTGTGATAATGCATGGGTATTGGATACCGGTAGTGCTTATTATATTTGTAATTCGATATAGGTTCTGACAAGGTATAGGAGATTGGCAAAAGGTGAGATGAACATCAAGATGGGCAATGGAGCAAGAGTTGCTACTGTTACTATCGGTAGTGCTTGATGGAGCTATTATTGCATTAGATGCATGTTATTTTGTTCTCTCTATTATCAAAAATATTATTTTTATTTTATATTTGACATTAAATAGTTATAAAGTGCTTTTTGAGAATAATTGTTATTCAATCAGTAAGAATCATAAGATCATTACTAGAGCAACATTGCATAATGATTTGTTTATGCTAAATACTGCTTTACACATCATGAATGTTAGCATGACCAAGAGGAAATGAGAAGAGGTGAACAATGCATATTTGTGGTATTGTAGACTAGGTCATATCCATGAGGGAAGGATTCAAAAGTTGTTGAAAAATGGATACTTAGATCCATTTGACTACCAATCATATACAACTTGCGAGCCTTGCCTTCGTGAAAAATTGACCAACTCTTCATTTAGTAGAACTGGAGAGAGAGCCATTGAGTTATTAGAACTCATACATAGTGATGTATGTGGTCCTATGTCAACTCATGTCATAAGTGGTTATTCGTACTTCATTACTTTCACTGATGATTTCTCTAGGTATAGATATATGTACTTGATGAAGTATAAGTCTGAAGCCTTCGAGAAATTCAAGGAGTATAAGAATGAAGTGGAGAACTAGACTGAAAAGAGTATTAAAGCTCTTCGATCAGATCGAGGAGGAGAATACCTGAGTACAGAATTCACCCAGTTCCTCAAGGACCATAGGATTATGTCCCAATGGATACCTCCTTATACATCATAGCTCAATGGTATATTAAAAAGGAGGAATCACACACTATTAGATATAGTACGATCCATGATGAGTTTCGCTGACCTACCCATCTCATTTTAGGGATATGCCCTATAGATCGTAATTTACCTTCTGAACAGAGTTCTATCTAGATCAGTAGTGTCTACATCTTATGAGATATAGAGAGGGAAGAAACACGATCTTAAGGTTGTTAAGATTTGGGGCTACCCTGCCCACGTTAAAAGACACAACCCCGATAAGTTGGAATCCAGGACGGAACGATACATATTCGTGGGATACCCCAAGGAAACTTATGATTATTATTTCTATCACCTTGAGGACTAAAAGGTCTTTATTGCCAAGAGAGTAGTGTTTCTTGAGAAGAAACACATTCTTGGCGAAAACAGTGGGAGCATGATAGAATTGAGCGAGGTTGAAGAACCTAGCTCAGACACCATTCCAGAGATCGAGTCTGTTTAGGTACCTAACACACAAGTTCCAGTTTTGCGTAGGATTGGTAGAGTGTCACACCCTCCTGAAAGATATGTGGAACATATTAGTTGAGAGGACATTCAGGGCATTGATCCTTAGACCTACGAGAAGGCTATTATGAGTATAGACTCCGGGAAGTGACAAGAAGCCATAAATTCTGAGATGGAATCCATATACTCCAATAAGGTTTGGAACCTTGTTAATGCACCTGAGGGTATCGTACCTATTAGCTACAAATGGATCTTCAAAAAGAAGATCGGGATAGATGGAAAGGTGGAGACCTATAAGGCAAGGCTAGTGGTAAGTGGTATTGTCAGAGGCAAGGTGTTGACTATGATGAAACCTTTACACCCGTAGCTATGTTAAAATCCATTCAAATTCTATTGGCTGTTACAGCACATTATGACTATGAGATCTAGCAGATGGACGTGAAAACTGCATTCCTCAATGGCAACCTCGAAGAGGAAGTGTATATGATACAGCCTAAGGGGTTCATGTCTAAGCACAATCCAGATAAGGCATGTAGATTGCTTAAGTCTATTTATGGACTAAAGCAAGCTTCCCGAAGTTGGAACATAAGATTTGATGAGGCGATAAGATCTTGACTTCGTTAAGAATGAAGATAAGCCTTATGTGTATAGGAAGGTAAGTAGGAGTGCTATCACCTTCTTGGTATTATATATGGATGACATCTTAATCATTGGGAATGATGTAGGAATGCTCTCCACAATAAAAGCTTGGCTATCTAGATACTTCTCCATGAAGGACCTAGGGGAAGCATCCTATATTCTGGAGATTCAGATCTATAGAGATAGATCCAAGAGGATACTTGGCTTGTCTTAGTCCAGGTACATAGACTCCATTGTCAAAAGGTTTGGCATAGAAAATTCCAAGAGAGGTCTTATACCCATGAGATATGGAATATCACTTTCTAGAAGTATATCCCAAAAGACTCCTGAAGAAAGGGCATACATGGATAGAATACAATATGCCTCAGCGATAGGGTCTATCATATATGATATGCTATGTACTAGACCTAATGTAGCGCATGCTCTGAGTGTCACGGGCAGGTATCAGGCAGATCCAGGCTTGGAGCACTGGAAAACAGTAAAGTATATCCTTAAGTACTTGAGAAGGACTAAGGATTTTTTATTGGTATATGGAGGTAGTAGCCTCAGAGTTAAGGGCTACACGGACTCGAGCTTTTAGTCCGATGTCGATGATAGCAAGTTGAATTCAAGGTATGTCTTCACCTTGAATGGAGGAGTAGTATGTTGGAAAAGTTCCAAGCAAGATACCACTGTTGACTCGACCATAAAGGCAGAATATATTGCTACAGCAGAAGCAGCAAAAGAGGGTGTCTGGATGAATAAGTTTATCACAGATTTGGAAATCGTATCGAATAGCGTGAAGTTGATTCCCATATAGGGCGACAATAATAGGGCGATCAATCAAGCTGGGGAACCTAGGTCTCGTTAGAAGTATTCTAAGGAGGTTCCACCTGATCAATGAGATCGCAGCCCATAGAGATGTAGTAGTGGAAATAGTTCCATCCGAAGATAACATTTCAGATCCACTTACAAAGCCGTTGACTTAGATTATATTTGAGCGTCACTAAGGTCTGATGGGGATCAGACATGTAACACCCCTAGTTAGTCCAATAGTCCCACATCAGAAGTGGGTGGGACTAAGATTATCTTATATAGGCTTGATGAGTGTACTACTAATAACTTTAGCTTAAGCATTTTGGCCAATGGTTGATAGGCCAAAACAAAGTTGATATGCTAGTTAGCCCATCAGGTCGGGTCGTGACATTTGGTATCAAAGCCAGGTTTCGATCCTGGGACCTGTGGGTTATGGGCCCACCACGCTTCCGCTGCGCCACTCTAAAGTCGGTGGGACTAAGATTGACTTATATGGGCCTGATGAGTGTACTACTAACAACTTCAGCTTAAGCATTTTGGCCAGTGGTTGATAGGCCAAAATGAAGTTGATAGGCTAGTTAGCCTATCAGGTCGGGTCGTAACTTTTGGTATCAGAGTCGACCTAGTATTTGGGCATGGTGAGGTAGGCTTGAGTAGGAAAGGACTACCTGTGGATGAAGTCAAAAAACTCATCACAGCGTGGAGTCACCATTAGGCTATGCCTCACATGCACTATGCTAGGGTCTGATCTGGGCCTTGATAGGGACGTTAAGTCATTTAAGTGGGGGAGATTGTAACACCACTAGTTAGTCCAATAGTCCCACATCGGAAGTGGGTGGGACTAAGATTAGCCTATATGAGCCTGATAAGTAAGTGTACTACTAACAACTTCAGCTTAAACATTTTGGCCAGTGGTTGATAGGCCAAAACGAAGTTGATAGGCTAGTTAGCCCATTAGGCTAGGTCGTGACTAGACACGTAGGTGATTGACTTTAGGTCAAGTGGGAGATTATTGGTTGTAGATGCCCTACAAGCCAATCACGTGAGTGATGACACCTGTGACATGTTACGTCGATCTCTTCATATATTATTATTGGTATTTACTCACATTATCTGGATGAATATTGTGATGTCCATGGATCTGTACAATGAGAATCGGATCATGATGAGATCACGATGATGAGACCGATATACCTTTAAAAACAGATCCTAAATAATCCTGATCATAGGTTTCTCGATGAGGATATCGAGATAACCGGATAGACTGGTGTATTGTATACTCATCTATATGATGGAGGTGACTGATCTTATAGTCGCTTGTGTGGGGACACTAGAGGTACAACGTAGGTGCTCATTGGAGAATGAGTTCACTGATTGATCTGGTAACAAAATGCTGTATGGTTAATGATACCTAATGTCAGACAGCGATTCCATAATCTCAGTAGTATGTCTGGCCCTTAGACTTGAGGCACCAAAGATGTCTTGTTTGAGTACTCCATTCTTTGACGTTGGACTTACAGGTTTGGAGAGCTCCAGGAATGGTAGCCAACCTTACAAAGGTAATTGTGTGTCAATAGAGGATCATCCACTCTCGGTATCGTGAGAGATATATCCTATGTGTGCTTTCTTAGACAAAATCCCTGGCCAAGGTCGTTCGGATTGAGAGAGAAGGAGTTCTTTGGGAGAATCTGATTAGAGCGAGACTTGAACATGATTCCGTATGGGCCTGACTTTACCATACCTAATATACGGTCTTTGGGATGTTAGATGGATGAGGGACTATAGATACATGGTAATTGAGGATAGATAGGTCCGATGGATTATATCTCCTTGTACCGTCTGGGGACTATGGTGTAGTGGCTTAGTACATCCATAGTTAATGAGTCGAGTGAATTATTATAGAGATAATAATTCATTATATTAGAAGGTGTTCTGTGACGGGAGCGACTCACGGCCAGCTCGGTATCGTATCGGACCTAGAGGGTCACACACATAAGGTGGATGTTGTGACGAGTAGAGGTGTAAACATGAGATATCTGCGAAGCCCCTAGTTTGGATCCTATGGATGAGATCCAATTAAATGATTGGATAAGATCCAATTAGATGAGATCAAATTGGATCCTATGGATAAGATCCAATGAGATCCAACTGGATAGAGATCCAGTGTGAACAGGATCTGTTAAAGATAAGCTTCCTTCACCTCTATAAGTAGGAGGAACCTCCTGGTTCATAGGCTAAGAGCTCTTGGTAGTCATCCTCCTATTCTCTTTAGTCTCCTTTCCTCCTCCTTGGCTCCGACAGCCTTGTGGTGCATGTGGAGAGAGATCTCGCGGTGATCTGAGGAGCATCGTTGCTGCGTCCGCTGTGTGGATTATCGCTAGAGAGGAGAACGCTAGTACTCCTTCATCCTCTTCATCGGACCTGGAATTTTTTGGGATAAACGAAACCCAGGTAACGCTTCTGACATGATACATGCGGATTTTTCAAATTTATGATTTATGCGCACCAATCGTCGCACGATGGCCAAGTACCTAACTATGGGAAATCCAATCTTATTTTTATTTTTTGCTGCACATGAGATATCGAATCTCCCGATTTCCCAATAGAACTCTTGACGAATCGACAGATCTTTGACTCCAGCATAACATATGCTTTATGCATAATTCATGATCGTAGTTAATCCTGCAACACTCTTCTCAACATATGTATTAGGTTAATAATTTATCAATTGATTTCATCATCAAAATCCGAGATTCAACAACATCAAGTATGCCATGTAAAGGATTCAAAAGCGATATTTTTTTAAAAACAAAGATACATCAGAAATAAATAACATATAGATTTCATAAAAATAAGTAATTAAGATAAAGATTTCTATTTTAATCTACTCTCATTATTTTCTTGTGAAACACGTAACTCCATTCAGTATGTGAATCAAAGACCCCTAGTAGATCTCTAGTGGGGATCAGGATCCAAACGGTATTTTAATGTAATCTCAAGGGACTCAATCAATCACGCTAAGCCCTTAAAGGTAGGCAACTCTTGCTATTATAACAGTTTATGATTCACATCCTGTTTAGTCTTTGAACCACCATGGCCTCAAGGGACTCGACCAACCATGATGTTCGGTTAAGTTATCACAATCGTTACAAGATGAATTTGATTCAATGATATACCCTCAAGGGTCTTGACCAAGTATACCATGTTCTAAGGTTACTAGTGACATCTTTATATCGTAAGTAAGAGAACGAATCGTGATATGGTGAGTCTCGAGGGACTTGATCAACTCAACTTACATCGAGAATCGATTCCTACCTATAAAGATAGAAGACCATGTAAGTCAATCTAATTACTTCACATTTATCTACTTAATATTATCAAGAGGGTATTTTGATTTGGTCTCCTATGACGTGTCACACACATACATAATTAATATATATCTATATCACATACAAATTTATATACGTATATAGTTGGTGTATCAGTAATAACACATCACATGAGCTATCACACTAGATGATTATGAACTATATCCTAATGTAATCAAGCCTGAGACAGTGGGCTAAATTACTCACATCAAGATCTATGTGTAACAGCGCATCTCCATGTCCTGTGATCATCCATCTCATTCTCGTCGGTTCTATCGGCAGCTCGACACATTTCCATGCATCATGAACATCCGTCTCGACCTTGTGGGTCCCGTTATCGCTTCCACACTCCTGCTACATTTCCTCATGTAATTACAACTTAATCACAAGCACGTAGGCCTGACAATATATGAGAATATTTGGAGGCTCGAAGGTTCCAATAATAATAATCACATCATATGGTCCATGATCATCCATCCATATCATACATCACATGTAAATATCATCATCATATAGAACTACTAGATAATAATTAATTAATTAATTAATTACTTTATAGCCATTTGGGGTACCCTACCCTAAGGTACCCCATGCTGCGAGGAAACCTTGGCCGACAGGGTTAACGCTACGGCCAGGAAACCCTGGCCCCTAAGATTACCTCTACAACCAGAAAACCCTGGCTATAGGGGAAGCATGGGCAGCTAGGAAACCCTGGCCACCACCTTGCCCTATGCGGCCAGGAGTCCCAACTACTAGGGACTCTTGGGCGACTAGGAAATCCTAGTTGCCTAGGTGCCCTTTGTAGCCACGAAACCTAGCTATAGAGGCCACCACCCCCATGGCCAAGAGCTTCTTATAGCTCTTGGCATTGCAGCTTTTGGCCAGGCCAAGAGTAGTAATGTAGAGCTCTCAACCAAGGCTACAAGTAGCCTTTGACCAATCCAAAGGGCAGCAATAGTTGCTACCCTTTCTTCCCCTTTTGTGTCAACTAATTTAACATCAAAAGTCATCTCTAAAGCACCTCTTGGCAGTAAGAAAAGGTGCAGCACAAATTTGAAATCTATGACAAAAAAAATTACAACAATCATGTAAAATAATTCTACATGATTGAACACAACATACGCATTTTAAAACCAGTCTTTTGCAAGAGCAACCTAGCTCTAATACCACTGTCAAGAAATTTAGGGTGATATCATATGCGCAGTAGAAGAACAGAAACAAAAATCATAAATTTCTTAGAGAAAAAATATTTCTTATCATCGAGTAAATTTTGGTGTACAAGAACCCATGAAACCAAAAAACTACGTATAAGAAATTACCTAAGGAGATTGTATATCACTGAATTCCTATAGATCTATAGGATTGGATAAAAGAGTTCAAGCATCCTCTTCTCTAATGATGAACTACACTGTAGGAGCTGCGACAATGCTTCTCAAAACACTACTCCATACGCTCCAAACAAGGGCTACTCTTCTTGCTATCCACACACTCCAAACAGGAGCTGCTGGCTGAGGAGGAGAGGGGGAGAGGAGAATAGAAAGTGGCTACTAAAAAACCATAGCTTATGGGCCTTTGGTTCCCTCCTATTTATAAAGGCCCCTTGTCAACTTAACCCTAATGGATCTTGCCATATTGGGTATTGGATCTCAATCCAATTACCCAAGCCTTTTAGATTAGAGGGTCTCTATCAAATAATCTCATATTTGCTTTTATTAGATCTCATCTATAGGATTCAATAATTTAGGAGCTCAATGGATATCTAATAAGATAGGGGGGCTTCGACGGATATCTCATATCTGAATCTCTACTCATCACAACACCTACTATATATGTATGACCCTCTAGGACCAATATCAAACTGGCCATGAGCCATACTTATCAAAACTCCTTCTAGCTCAGTAAATTATTATCTCAATAATAATTTACTCAACTTATCGATTGCGGACATATTAGGCCACTATGCCGTAGTCTTTATATGATATAGGGAAATCTAATCCTTTGAACTTATCTATCCTCAGTTACAATGTACCTGTAGTCCCTTATCTATCTAATATTCTAGAGATTATATATCGAGCATGGTGTTGTCAAGCCTATATGATTTCTCCTCGAGTCTTGCTCTAATCGGATTCTCCTAGAGAATCCCTTTTCTCTCAATCCGAATGACCTTGGCCAAGGATTTGTTTGAGCAAAAACACATGGGACATTCCTCTCATAATACCGAGAGTGAATGATCCTCTATCGATACTCAATAGCTCTCGTAAGGTTGACTACTACTCCCGATGATCGATTGTACTAGATTTGAAACTTCTGGACTTATAAGTCTAGTATCAAAGAGTGGAGCACTCATACAAGATATCATTGGTGTCTTAAGTCTAAGGACCAGATACACCACTGTGACTACAGAATCACTATCTGATAATAAGTATCAATCATCTAACATTTCATGAGTGGATCAATTAGTGAACTCATTCTCCAATGAGCACATACACTGTATCCTTAGTGTCTCCACATGAACAACTATAAGACCAACTGCCTTTATTATATGGACAGGTATATAGCACACTAATTTATTCAGTTATCTCGATGTCCTCGAGTAACCTATGATTGGGATTATTTAGAGTCTATATTTAAAGATGAATCGATATTATTATCGTTATCTCATCACGATCTGATTCTCATTACACAGATCCATGGACAATACAATCTATGTAACACGTAAAATAAAATAATAAAATATCAAATAATAATAATAAGCAAACAGAGTGCATGTTGTGTCACATATGTCATCACTTACGTGATTGACTTGTAGGGCACCTAAGACTAGCAATTCTTCCCTCAGCTCATGAAGGAGTTTGAGCTCCACTTCCTCATGAATATGTGCCCAAAGCCATCCGTGATGATGTTGTTAGATAATGTGGTCCTATTTAATTAGATAAGATATATTAAAGATATGATTGGATTCTGATTATGGTTATTGGCTAATAGAAAGGAAGTCCAATCAAAGTGGGATTCTTTAGGAGATGCCCTTGATGGGAGGAAATCTTCTAATATCTTATCCTAGACCCTCTGCTCTCGCCTATAAATAGACAGGACCTTAGGAGACTTAAGGTGTGAGAAGCAACACAGAAGCATCTAAGAGTTGCGTAAAGATTAGCAACACAGATGCATCTAAGAGTTGCATAAAAGAAATTATTTCACAAACATAGATTGAGAGATTACAGTCTCCCTCTCAATCTCCTTGAGCCATCAATTACAGTGGTCCTGTGAAAAGATAGGAAGAGAGAAGGAGTCTAGTTCTCCTTATAGATTGGTGGAGGCGTTGGATCTAAGGAAGGTATTCAGATCTTTCCTCCTTTCTTTATGGATGGCATCAAAGGTACATATTGTAAAAATAGATCTATTGTTCTTTGATTTCGATCCTAGCGTTAAAGTTTTTTCGCATTACAGAAGCATGATTAAAGAAGGCTAAGGCAAAAAGAAGATGAACCTCTCTCTAACTTTGTTACGAGGTTCGTCATTGAAATTTGAGACACCCAAGACACCCACCTGTTGTTGGTGATACAAGCTTTTATGATGGGCCTAAGCTCATGGTTCTTCTGGCCATTGGTGGAGAGACTGACATCAACAATCCTTGAGATGCTCTAAAGGGCTAATCAGTATGTAGCTGCAAAAGTGATAATCTTGGGCAAGCGTGAGGAATAGAAGCCATGCTAAGAAATACCTCAGGCTCATCGTGATGAAGGAAACATAGTCGACTCAAACCTCCCTTTCCTCACCTGAGATTTGGTTCAACTCTCCTCAACATGATGAGGATCAAGATTTGCTATGACAAAGAAGGGAACAAGGCCCGCTATGGTGGAAGCCCGAGATTTGCTACGATGGATAAGGGATCAAGGCCTGCCATGACAAAAGCCTGCTACGATGGTGGTGAAAGGCCACTATAATAGAAGCCCGCTATGATGGAGATAAAGGCTCAGTATAGTGGAAGCCTACTATGACGAAGGTGAAAGCTTGCTATGGTGGAGATGAAAGCCCACTATATGTTGGGAAACCTAGGAGAGCATCATATGCATAGAAAAAAAATAAAACAAAAATTGATTTCCCAAAAATATATTTATATCAAATTGTGTGCAATGATTGGGAGTGAAAAACTCGTTAAATCGAAAACTGCATAAGACATGAGATGATCTCACCTACAGGAACTCGTATATCCTTGATATATAAATCCTAGTTTGTGGATGAAGAAGATCTCACATTCTCCTTTCTAGTGGTGATCAACATAATGGATGAAGCAACGACGCACCTTTTCCCACGATGCATTCTTTCCTTGCTTTCGCTCACCACCAACACATAGCAGGGGCAATCCTTCTTGCTATCTTCTCACACTAGAGAGAAGGTAGATAGTTGAGGAAAAAGTAGGGGAGAAGTTAGGAAGGTGGCGGTTAAGGGGTCCAGCCTTATAACCCTTTTAGTTCTACATCCCTTTTTATAAAGAGCCATCTTTGCTAACCCTAATAGATTCTGTCTTATTAGATATTGGATCTTTATCCAATTACCCTAACATATTGGATACTGAATCTCCATCCAATTATCTTTAGTTTAATGAAAATTGGACCTCTATTCAAATATCCACTCTAGACTCTTATTGTGTTTCACCTAACATATCCAATAAAATAAGGGCTTATTGGATATCACATATCTAATCCTATATTCGTCATGTCATCCACTATATGTGTGTGACCCTCTAGGCCCAATACCGAGCTGGCCGTAAGTTACACCTGCTAGAACTCCTTTTGACTCAATTAATTATTATCTCATAATAATTCACTTAACTCATTGATAGTGGGCGTACTAGGCCACTAAGCCATAGTTCCTGGATGGTAAGGGAGATATAATCCATCGGACCTATCTACTCTTAGTTACTATGTATCTGGAGTCTCTCATCCATCTAATATCCTAGAGATCATATATCGAGCATGATGCTATTAGGTTCATATAAAATCTACTCGAGCCTTGCTTTAATCGAATTCTCTCAAAGAATTTTTCTTTTAATCCAAATGACTTTATCTAGGGATTTGCTTGAGCAAGAACACATGGAGCATTCTTCTCATGACACCGAGATGAATGATCTTCTACTGATACTTAATTGCCTTCGTAAGATTGTCTACCACTCTTGATGACTAGTTGTCCTAGATCTAGAAGATTCAAACTTATATATCTGGTATTAAAAAGTGGAATACTCACATAGGGCATCCTTGGTATCTCAAGTTTAAGGACCAAACACACAAGTGGGATCATGGAACTATTATCTGATGATGAGGTATCGTTAACCATCTAACATTTCATGAGCGGATCATTAAGTGAACTCATTCTCTAATGAGCACCTGTATTATATCCCTAGTGTCCCCACATAAGCATCTATAAGATCAACAGCCTCTATTCTATTATAGTGGTCTCTCTGATTATCTCAATGTCCCTCTCGAGTAACCTATAATTGAGAATATTTATGGTTTATGTTTACAAGCGAATTGGTCTCATTATCATGATTTTATCATGATCCAATTCTTATTAAATATATCTATGGACATTATAATATATTAATCAGGTAATATAAAGTGAACAAATATCATAATTGTTAGAAAATCTAGGGGCGACATCTCATGCGTAGCGGAAGAACAAAAAATAAAATATTTTAGATTCTCACAAAAAGTTTCGTCATCATGCGAAGATCGATGTGAAAAATAAATCTGCAAATCTGAAAACTGTGTAAGTAAAAAGATAGTACCTAAGGAGATGGTATATCCCTGAATTCCTATAGATCCGTGGGGAGGATAAAGGAGGTTTAACATCCTCCTCTCTAGCGGTGATCCACACAACAGGGACTATGACGATGCTCCTCTCTAGGGAGAGGAGAATAGAAGGTGGCTACCAAGAAGACCCCAGCCTATGGACATTTAGTTCCGTCCTATTTATAGAGGCCCCTTAAAAATCATAATGAATCTTATCCTATTGAGTATCGGATCTCCATCTAATTATCTAAGCCTCTTAGATTAATAGGTCTCTACCCAACAATCTAGCTCTTATTAGATCTTATCCATGGGATCCAATAATATAAGGGCTTATTGGATATCCAATAAGATAGGGGCTTCAATAGATATCTCATATTCGAACCTCTACTCATCACAACACCTATCATATGTGTGTGACCCTCTAGGCCCAATATCAAGCTGGCCGTGAGTCATACCTATCAGAACTTCTTTTGACTCAATGAATTATTATCTCTATAATAATTCATTCGACTTATCGACTGTAGACGTACTAGGCCATTATGCCGTAGTCCCTAAACAATACAAGAGAATCCAATCCTTTGGACATTTCTATCCTCAATTACCATGTACGTTTAGTCCCTCATCTATTTAATATCCCAAAGATCATATATTTAATATCCCAAAGATCATATTCTATTCACTACCAGGCCCATACGGTTTCCACTCGAGCCTCGCTCTAATCGGATTCTCTTGGAGAACTCTAACCGAATGACCCTAACCAAGGATTTTCCTGAGCAAGAACACATGAGATATTCCTCTCATGATACCGAGAGTAAATGATCCTCTATTGGCACTCAATTGCCTTCATAAGGTTTGCTACCATTCCCGAGAATCGATTGTACCAGATATAAAACTTTCTAAACCTATAAGTCTAGCATCAAAGAATATAGTACTCATATAAGGCATCTTTGGTGTCTCAAGTCTAAGGACCAGATACACTACTAGGACTACGAAATCATTGTCTGATGTGAGGTATCAATAACCATCCAGCATTTCGTAAGCAGATCAATCAGTGAACTCATTCTCCAATGAGCACCTGTATTGTATCTTTAGTGTCCCCACACAGATAGCTATGAGACCAGCTACCTCTATCATATGGACAGGTATATAGCACACCAATATGTCCAATTATCTCAATGTCCCTCTCGAGTAACCTATGACCAGGATTATTTAGGATTTGTGTTTAAAGGTGAATCGGTCTCATTGTTGTGATCTCATCACGATCCGATTCTCATTGCACAGTTCCAAGGATATCACAATATACATCTAGATAATATGAAAAAATATCAATAATCATAAGTAAAGAGATTAACGCAGCGTGTTATAGGTGTCATCACTTACATGATTAGCTTATAGGGCACATATAACTAGTAATAATAATAATAATAAAGACTCTATAACGTGTCATATGTATCATTACTCATGTGATTGGCTTGTAGAGCACCTATAACTAGCATATGGCAGAGACGAAGTTCTACTATGGTGGAAGCTCACTACGACGGAGATGAAGGCCTGCAACGTCGAAAGCCAGCTATGGTAAAGTTAAAAGCCCACTACCACAAAGACGAAAGCTTGTTACGGTGGAAGCCCGCTATGGCGAAGATGAGAGCCTACTATGGGGGAGATGAAAGCCCACCACGGTGGAGGCAAAAGCCCACTACGATAAATGCCCACTAGTCCACTACAGCGGAATCCCTTAACCCATTATGCCTAAAGCTCGTTTTAGTAGAGGCCCCTAACTCAAGATGGCGAGGACGAACATCCACCATAGTAGGCAAACAAGGCATGATATGCTTGAGGCATACAAGTCAGAAAATTCGACCTACACCATAATGTTGGCTAGGAACGAGACATTGGGCATAACACGACTGAGGCGTGTAAGTCAGGAAACTTGACCCATATCAAAACGCCATATTATGACAAGCCCACCGAATGAGACACACCCGAATGTGAAAATTGAAGAACCCAACTAAGTTACCCCGATCGATCAAAAAAGCCGAATGATGCCCTCAAGCTCCCTCATCGGAGTCCCAAAGCATGCCTTCTGAGGGGGATGAATGATAGAGAATATGTTGACATCAGCCTTGACTTACCCATTGGCTACCACCAAGATGCTGACATGGGGAGGGAAAAGCCCACGTTGCCCTTCCCTTACGGCAAACGGCAAGGCGGCAACTTGCTACCCTCGACAGACCGTGATTCATGGATAGGTGATATGGATTGGACACTAGGAGTAGTGACCCTCAAACAACAAAGCCTATCTGCCCCCTTCTTGGTCGACTTGCATAGATGATCATCGTTCGCCTATCCCTAGTAGTTATTGGGACTGGCAAGTGACGCCTCTATAAGCATACTTCACTAACGATGTGCAA
This sequence comes from Musa troglodytarum, assembly GCA_023547065.1. Classification (NCBI taxonomy): domain Eukaryota; kingdom Viridiplantae; phylum Streptophyta; class Magnoliopsida; order Zingiberales; family Musaceae; genus Musa; species Musa troglodytarum. Next base: position 12,478,156 of record CP097509.1, on the reverse strand, counting down.
TAGGAAACTATACCGATCGATCGTTTGCATAAATGAGTCACAAGAGGATGTATAGGCCTATCTCTATCAGTCATCGATCTTTCTCTACTAACTACACAGGTATAAAAGTCAATCCCCAAAACTTGAACAGGAGGCTGAACTCAAAAAACTCTACTATTCCTACTCCATAAAGACTAATTTTACCATTAAAAGGGTTAAGTCGAGAAATCCCCCTAACGCTGACCTCTTATGTCAGGTCTCCAATGAAGTCAAGGCATGTCTTAGATCACCCCAAAACCTTGAAGAGGATAGGGCCCACCTCCGTCCGACTCGGAAGCGATCTTGGTCTCACTTCAACTGGACCTTTCCTGACTCAACCACTTCACCCAATTGCCACAACGCTATCAGGACAACATTGCACCTTTTGGATGGAATCCAGCAATGACAAGTAGATATTGATATTTCTCTTCCTTAAGACTTCTTTGACTAATCGTGACTCGTATCATGAAGAACTTTTTTTTCCCAAACTGATATGCAATAACATTCGAAAAATAGGCAATGTCAAATTAGGTTGACAATCAAAATTGATATGTGATAACATTCCAAAATTGATTGTATAAAAAAAAATTCAATCTTTGTTATCGGGTCGAATCAGCCATCGTCAAACCCAATAGAACCTCAACAAATTGCTGGTCTTCTAACTAAACTTGAACATAGTTCAATTTTAATTCTCCATTATGAATTTGAATACAAATCCATCAGAATTTTTAGGTCGGAATTTGGTATGGTAGTTGAGATCGTAAAAATCCGATAACCCAAATCCAAAATGAAGTCCTAAATCAAAAAATTTAGATCCAAATCCTCGGTGATTTCGACAACAATACACTCTTGCCTAAGCCAACCATCTTGTTTCCAATGACGCTTGATCTTTCCATAGAGTCCATACTTTTCTTTGATCACTGTGCCGACTCTTGCAAGAACCTAATAGCCTCTGAGATTTGAAGTATATGATAGAGAGAATAATAACACAAGCATTATTTGTTTCCTCCTAGATGATGATATGGGCTGAAGAATCCATGCGCCTCCCTTCCCCTACAATGAATGATGGGGAAGTGACCTTTCACCTCCTTTTGATCATGGTTTCGAGAAAGGTCACACGGGTCGATCGTAAGGAACATTAATCCCTAGAGGGGAAGCTCATCTCCCTTTTTTTTTTTTTATCGCCTAGTTGCAAGAAGTATTAATCTTTGACGACTGTCCTCCTTTTCGATCACCTGACATCATCATCTGCTTATCCCGTGTAGGTGCCAACCTTAACAAATGATGCCCTTGTAGTCGTCTTTTGCTGACAATATATCATACGAAAATGTACCAATCAATTATCGACATGAATGAGCCATTGAAGGATGCATGGATCCACTCTAATCAATCATAAGCTTTCCTTTATCAATCGCTCATGTATAAAAGTGACTCCCAAAACCTAAAATAAGGAAGGAAAAAAAGAATTACTATTCCCATTTCAATACTAACTTTGAGTTGGGCTGGAAACTCTCTCAGCGAAACCAAAACGCACCGTGGCTCACCTCCAGATTCCCGAGGAAGCCCAGATCACCTTAGTCCAATGCAAAATTTATCTCGGGCTAATAAGTAGACCCTCGGGATCGCATCAATTGGACCCTCTTTTACTCTAATCATTTCTCGTAACTATCATATGAATCATCAATGCGAGCTTATGCGGCCAAAATCGAGCCATACTGACTTCCCAATTAACGGCAGAAGACGACAACAACATTCTGAAAGTGCATTAAGGAATGTGATACGTATCTAATTTGATTTATCCATGCACGAACCAGGCCAACCAATAGAAAGACAGCATCAACGATCTGGCTCCAGAACTAACGGGAGCGCAAATCTCAAAGGAAATCAAGATTCATATCGTCCGTTGGATCTCTCCGACTCCTGGCTTCGGAGTCGGCGAGGGGAGGCTGGCGGGTGGGCGGGCTTTTAGGAGGGTTTCACCTTCAAATGTTCTGATACAACGCACGGTTGTCGGTGAATCCGAGCTTTGTTCGTCGAGGCGAAAAGCGAGGTAAAGTTATTCAGCAGTTTCCTTTCTAATCTTTGTTTTACTGTTCTCGATCGGTGAACGGCGTTATCTTTTCTTTGTTTCCCTGTCGTGGAGGGATTTGGTTCATTACTCTGTGTGTGGGGTTTTCTTCCAAAATTAGTGTTTGGGGGAACCTATTCTTTGTATAGATTGGATACGCTGATTCTTGCCCATGGATGTTAGGCTGCAATCATGAATATTTTGCGGATGTCATCAGCTAGTTGAACGTTTCTTAGATATTCACTTGATTCCGTATGATATCAACAAGCTGAAACCCTAGTCGTTTTATTTATCTTAGCATATTTATGTATTTACGTGGAAATTTCATCTAGAAATCGTTCTTACGAATCTATGAAACAGTAAAGCAAAATAGTGCTTTGAGGCCAGATATGTGGAGGTATATGTTTCAGATGCCGCAGCTAGAATATTTCACCTCCGTATTGTACGAATCCCTGATTGTTTTAGAAATCTTAATTTTCGTGTTTTGCTTTTAAAAGATATGATTTTCCAATAAATGCTTCGTTGGGAATCTGAAATATGAGGTCTTGGTTGCAACCATCGTGAAGTAATCATGGTCTTTTGATTCAGCACATGTTCTTTTCTTATAGTCTTAAATTATTAGTTTGATTATAAGCTTAGAATAAAAATTGCACCTCGAAGGTTGAAGAAGGGTCATGTTTGTGTATATTGTGTTTACTGAGGTAAATAATTGTACCATGGATATATCATCTAAACATTAGCTGCCTAATGTTTACTTGGCATATTGTACTTTTTTGTGCCACAATTGCTGAATTTGTACCAGAACAATTATTTGTTTTTTCTTTTATTTTTTGATTTCTTGGGCACCCCCTTTCATCTTTATTCTGATTGTTCAAATGTGTTTTTTAGTTTTCTTGTTTGTTGTTGCAGTTTTCATGTGGTATTTTGGAATCATAGTTTCTTGAATATTCTACACACACACACATATGCATATATATTATCAAAATAGGCATTATGTTATAAGAACTATAGTGGAAAAATTTTCTAGATTCTTTTGATTTATTGTTGATGCAATAGATGGTGTGGTAATTGAATTCTTGTAGATGTATCTAAATATTACTTATGGTATCTTGTGAAGTCAAAGTGTATGCTTCTATGGTTTGTTCGTAGTAGTTTGTGAAGTTGATAGTAAACCTATGGCTAGTTGATGGTGTCGACAAGCACAGTTGTTTTGATAGTACAATGTGAAGTCAATTCTGCCCTATCTTCCTTGTCAAAAAGAGAAAATTGAGCTACTTCTTTTGAGCTGGTGAGCTTCACATAAGAAATATCAGCAATAATGTTTTTGAAACAGACTGTTGTCATAAATGTTTGTGTTATTAAAATAATTAGGTTAACCATACATATGTTCATTTGTAAACAGCTAGATTTAATACCAATTACCAAGTTTGGTCTTCCCTTAGATTGTGTGTCATGTCTTAAGATTACCTACAAGTATACTGGTTAGACAAGAGGATTCAATTAAGTTAAGTGGCACATGAATAAGACATATGCAGATGTTAAAAAAGAATATGTTAGGAAACAATGAATTGATTGATGGCTTTCATTTTGGCTAGTGATATTTCCTCTACATAGTTTAATGGCTGGAAAAAAGGTCAAATAACTTACCCCAATAGATGTTTTTATGGCTTATGGTTGTATACTTTTTCTTGTTTATATGGTTAGTTGTAATAGTAGTAGCAACTCTGCTTTCCACAATTTTTGTTCAGAAAAATTGTGACATATGCATGTTTGGACTTTGGAATTTAGCATATTTTATTTGTCCAAGAGAGGTGTTGATTTGAGGTTGAATCTGACATATTGAAGTTACATAGGAGGTTGATTATCTTTTTATTTTTCTTCCACCTCACTCGTTCTGCTTTCTGGGTAATGAATGCTTTGAGATGTTACAATAATATTGCCTTTTCCCATCTTTATACAATTAAGTTGCATGTGTGTATGTGCTCATGATGGTTCAAATTGGTTCGAATGACTTGTTTATGTGCTAGATGGCTCGTACAAAGCAAACTGCTCGCAAGTCTACTGGAGGGAAGGCTCCAAGGAAGCAGCTTGCCACTAAGGTTTGGTTAATTATGTTGATTCATGCAGAATGTCATGCTCCTGTTTCATTGTCTATTAATTCCATGTGTATGAGTCCAATCCTACGTTGTCATAGGCTGCACGTAAGTCTGCTCCAACTACTGGTGGGGTTAAAAAACCTCATCGATTCCGACCGGGGACTGTTGCTCTTCGGTACGTTATTCTATGCATGTGGATGACTTAGTTGACTGTAACCCAATTACTGGATGGGCATTAAAGTTATATTTTGATTTGTTACGCATTGTACCATGACAGTGAGATCCGTAAGTACCAGAAAAGCACAGAGCTTCTGATAAGGAAGTTGCCATTTCCAGAGGCTTGTCAGAGAAATTGCCCAGGACTTCAAGGTCGGGTTTTGCATCCACTTAGCTAACAGTAACCTGTACTAATAAATGCATGCAGAATAAATGTTGTATCATTTACACTTGATGTCTTATGAAGAAATACATTCTGCAGACTGATCTCCGATTCCAGAGTCACGCTGTTCTTGCTTTGCAAGAGGCTGCTGAAGCATACCTCGTGGGTCTTTTCGAGGATACCAATTTGTGTGCCATCCATGCCAAGCGTGTGACAATCATGCCCAAGGACATTCAATTGGCACGGAGGATCCACGGTGAAAGGGCTTGAGACGGTTGTTTATGTAGAATAGACATGTTTTGCGAAATCCATGATTTGGAACTGTCATTAGTGAAAGATGTCGAGCATATACATGTCCAGTTTGTCTATTGCACTTTGGAACAAAGACTAGCTGTTATTAGTACAATGTCTAGGTTGATTCTGGATACGAACCTGTTATTAGATTGTCAGTACAATGTCTAGGATGGTTTCGGATACTGTCATTCTATCAGCACTGATTCTAGAATTCTGATTGATGACTTTTTTTTTTGTTTTTAACGCACTCTTTCTCATCTTTATGGGTGATATCTAGATGATGTCAAAGCATTTCTTTTTCTTTGTTACTGTTGTTGGTTTCTCCTTTTAGTAGCTCCATTTAATTGATGATTATTTTCTGCTATAGTTAATCCTTTTCATCTCCAGTCTGATTAATAAATTGCCCGTGAAGATGGTGGTAATAACATCAGATGTTCTAGATGTGAGCGTTATTTTGTATGAATGGGGCTCAAAGGTGCAGTGACTTTAGACACTTTGCTGGTTGCTGGTGCAACGGCTTCGAGGGACGGCACGTAGGCTAGTAGGAATATAGCGATTTGCAGAGCTACATATTATTGACATTCAAGATGACATTGATCTGGCTTCATGAGAGTTTTAATTTTGGCAGTCACTATTTCTCTCTCTCTCTCTCTCTCTCTCTCTCTCTCTCTCTCTCTCTCTCTCTCACACGCACACACAAATATATATATATATATATATATTTGTAAGGCTAGAACAATCTTTTATGAACATTAGGTGAAGAATATATATAATCCAAATCATGGTATAAATTAGGTTGCAAGTGAGAGAGACGTCCGTCTGATTAGAGTAAACTCGCTTTTGTGATTAAGGATTTGATAGAGATATTGATTCTGTTGCTTTTTTATAATGAAGTAAAAGGATCTTCATTCATAATCAGTCATATGTTGTTAGAAACAGTAATGAACACTATTATTATTATTATTATTCGGTGGAAAAAGAAAGGGTTAAAGGCCAATCCTACATCTGTAAGAAGGTGACGAAGGTGTGTAATAAGCTCCGGAATTCCATCCATCCCCGCTTTAGACCAATTCAACCCACCTCAAATTAGTTGCTTCCACATCGCAACGCAACCAGGCTGCACTCCCGGCCAAAAGTTCCATATCAGGCGAGTCCTCCTCAGAACACTATAAATGCATGCATGCGGTTCTTATGGTCCCTCCCATCTCATGCATACATTTTGAGCTGCTCATACCTGCAAAGATCAAGAAAGCCAAGGAGGAGACAGGGATGGCACTCAGCAGGGCAGCGGCGACGGTGGCGGTTGTGCTGATCGCAGCGTTGCTGGTGGCAGCCTCGACGGAGCGCGCCACGGCGGACGGCGACGATCCCCACGTGTGCTACTGCCCCTGCATGCAGGATCAGTGCATGACGATGACCGCGGGCACCAAGGAGGAGTGCGCCCGTGCTTGCGACACCGGCTGCCGGGAGGGCGGCTTCCCCGGCCAGCCCAATCGTTTCGAGTTCTGCGGCTTCTGAGCACGACACCCGCTCAGGTTGTGTGTTCTACCAATGCACCGAGCATGAGCTCCTCCTCCGCTCATCTTTCTGTTCTTGTTCTGCAAGAGGCAGACACATAATTCCAACGCGACATGGATTCTCTCGTCCTCGGCAGGAAAGAGTGCATGGTACGTTGAGAGGCTTCTTTTACTGGAAACAATAAAGAGTGAAGATGAGATTTGATCCAGAATTTAATCATCCATAATTAAGTTGATATCTTCCAGATTTTAAACTCGGTACACTATCGTTAGATCATTATTTGAAATATAAAATCAGCTTGTAAAATTTGTAAACATTTAAAAGATTAAATTACGAATTCTCAGCATACTTGCTACATGAAATGATATATACGAATTTTAGAGAAGAAAAATATGAATGGGTCTAATCGAAATAAGACATGGATTTTTGCTAAAATAAGAAATTTTTTTAAAAAATAAAAAAAAATTTATTGCATCAAATGACGTACATTAATTGTACAATAATGCCCTAACCAAAATGTCTTAAGTAAAAAATTTTGATTCATATGAACATAAGAAAAGGATGGATATTTTGGTTAATACAAGTAATTCTAACATAACGAATTGACAGGGGAGTTTAGAATTGATATTGCCATAAGAACTTTATTGTGGAACCGTAGATTCAAGTTTAGAAGACTGTTCATAGACATGCAAACCTTCACAACATCCTAACCAGTCATAAACCACATGAACATGCTTCATGGAACTGAAGCAGACGACCACATGAAGTTTATCATTACAATGTGAAATGCAGCCATTAGATCATCCCACGAGGAGCAACTTATGCCAAGCATTCAGAGATAGCATTTCAAAATGCAAACACAACTGCTGCAAGCCTACAAACATATAGATGCTAGAAAATAAAACCAGTTGAAGAAGACGACGACTTGACGAAGGATGTTTAGTATCATAAACCACATTAGGAACAATGCTCCGTACTCGACATTGCATGCAATCTGAAAATAGCAGAGCACATACCCAACCGAACATTCTAATGCTCATCACCGTCTTCGAGTTTGCTTGCTTCTCTGATCTCATCTAGGCCGTCCTCCTATAAAGATTTTAGCGACAAGTATGGTGCCATATGGGCAAAACGTTTTTGAGTAATGGCAGTTGAATGAAAGTGTAATAAAATCTATCAAAGCATATATAAGACCTGCATGTCGGAAGTCCACAAGGTAAGGTTGTCACGTAGAAGCTGCATGATTA